>JAOBYE010336763.1:0-15090 GCA_025403585.1 Parazoanthus swiftii | reverse complement strand
GGGGGCTGGTCTGTAGAACCCCCCCCCCCACCCCTAAACGTTTAAGGGCTAGAATATCCAAAATAAAAAAAACATCAAGAACACTTGACAATTTGAGGCAAATATCCTGTAAAAGATTTCACGTTCAGTCCCAGCCAAAAATCAGATGTTCTTCAAAATTAACAGTGCATGAATTGTACTTGTAATTAATGTAAATATTTTTTTTGTCTATTTAGAAATCACAGAGAAAGAACTGCTCAGAATCAAACCAACAAAACTGCAAGAGTTGAATGCCGGCGACACCTTGAAACTCCAGTGCTTGTTGAGTGGTAGCATCAGCCCAAACTCGGTCAGGTGGCACAGAAATGGCGCTGATTTGAAAGACGAATCAAACATCGATCCAAGAATTAAACAGAAACTCACGTTTGTAGGAAATGCGTCGGATATATTTGATTCAAAAATGCATGCCCGGATTACTGTTACAATCAGTAATTTGACAGTTAACGATTCAGGTCATTATTCTTGTAAGGTGGCCGGTGATAATTTAAACAAGACCGTAAATGTTGTTGTTAAAGGTGAGTGCGAACTGTCTATTCTTCAGTTCTTTGAGCAGTTGTTTTTCTTTTTTTCTTTATTTGATTCTGCACATGAGTTGCAGCGTTCTTGACGTACATTTTTTATTTTGCCTTACTTGTAATTATTCACTACATTTTACATAAATATGCAGCATATTCATAAAATAATGACCCTTATACAACTTGCTGGTACAGCTTGAAAATAGTTTTGGATTTTTTCTACTTTGAACTACTTTTGGCAATAAAAAACACTGACAACCGTCACACGAGTAATCAACAACTTCGATGTTTGCGTTTTGGTCATGGTCTTATTGAATTGAGGAGCCTCGAAAATCTAAAAAAGTAGTTCAAGCAAATACTGTACATGTTAACAAACAAACAAGTAAACAGACGGATGGGGGAGGAGGGGGGAGATCTGGAGCTACTAGCATACAAACTAACATCTGAAATTGTTGCTTGGGATCTCTTGATGTTGAACGTCTGGCGTAAGACTAACACTATGCAGGACTTGCAGCTTCTATACTACTTGGCGTACGTTTCTAAGGGATTCCCAGTAACCTGTACGGTTAAATTAATGAGGAAGGTGCAGAACAAAAGGCTTGATCGATATCTACATCTACGTTTTATTAAGTCGGTAAAAAATCGTGAGATGTCACACCAGCTGTAAAAATTTAAATGAAACTAATAAAATTGAACTATCAAAAATGAAAAAAAATATGTTAAAATCCGAATAAAATTGATGCAGTGTTGATTAGGGAATATAGTGAACTGCAGGTGTTCTCGAATACACCAAACTGAACATCCTTGGACAAAACCCTTGAGGCTTACAGCACCTCTGAGAAAATGTTGAGTTTGAGACTTTTTCTACACCTCTTCCATCTCCCTTCGCTAAGTCAACGTTGTTCGTGATCGGCGGAGGTAAGCTAAAAGCACTTGATTTAACATTGCAATGGGGGCCCGAGGGGATCTTTCTTTTTCCTGGGGGTAAGCCTGTTTCTCATACGAAAACAACCAAAAGCAAAGTAGTCCCAAGAAGTTTTTCCAATGTCGTAGGTGCTGTCAAGCTCACAATTGGAAAGAGAAAAGCAGAGATTTTGGAAAGAGAAAAAAACATTGATTTAAAAACTGCCCAAAAGTTAATGTCAGTTTAGTTTTACAAAGCTTTAGAGTCTGTATTTTACATCATTCACTCTTCTTCATGCAAAGAAAACAAAAAAAAAGTATGTATTTTAAGGAAAAAGCAGAGAGAAAAATATAGAGTTGGTTTCAGGAAAACGTCAGAGCTAATGTTGTAGCAGATGCTTAACACTCCTAAAATGATGATCATGATAAAGATGATGAAAAAGAAAAAGAAAAACAGATTTTTGTTTAATGCTCTTATAACATTATACCCACAGCCACTGAACCACCAAAGTTGTCTTGGAAAGAAGCTGGTACAGAGAAAATGACCGTGTACGAAAACAATGCTACGTCAGTAAAACTTCAGTGTGTATTGGAAGAAGGAAACCCCATACCTGAGTTTTCATGGTTCAGAAACAATGAACCACTGCATCCGAAGGATTCTGAAAACGCAGACTGCAATCTCATTAGAGACGGATGGTACTTTACTGGAAGCAACAAGCAAGATATAGTGATATGTGGAAAGCCATTGAAATACGAAACATTTTATGGTCAATATACATGTCGAGCTAAGAATGAAGAGGGTGAAGATTCAGTCGATGCGAATCTAGATATTTTGGGTAGGGAAATAAAAATACTTGCTGTTAACATTCGTTTATTAGCAATTGTTTTTGACACTTAGACGAATAATTCGTTTCGAAATTATGATCTTTTTTACTTTGACAAACAATTGGTTTTGAAATTATGATCTTCTTTTAGATATATTTGTGTAATGTAGACGACATGGCTAAGAGGTGTTACCAGAAATTTAGGTCATACAGTATATATTTATTTACTCTCTAGTCCATGTTACATTTTGGTTGTATACTTACGTATCCTGAAAGACCAATTTTAACAGTTTTTTTACTGTTGTCTCTGACAGAATGCTAAGATGTTCACTAAAAGTATAAGAAACGAATAGATACAAGACTTGTTTTATACCAGCTTTTTCGACGTAGCAATGTTGAATTTAAACCAAGCGGTCAAAACTTTAAACTGGCAGGAAAGTTCCAATTGGCCATTTAGAAACAAATTCAGCCAAATCCTGGTGAGCTCCAGCTTCGTACCACTGGTTATTAAAATGAAAGTCGCGCTGCTTCGTCCGCCCTCCTGCACTTAACTTAGAAACTGAGAATGCTCTTTATTAAGTTTGTTGAGTCTGGTTGGCCCGAAATAACTAGTTAAGAAAAAAATTAATAACTGCAAGCGCGCGTGAATTTCGTCCCTCCAGTTCCTACACAGACTTGTCTGCCATGGAGCAGTTCTAAACCATGCACACGTCCAGTTAGGCAAGAACCATTTTTGTTTGAAGACTGACGGGAAAATGGACAGCGCCCAAAGGAGAAACCGCGAGATATTCAAACTTTTAGGTTGGGAGATAATTGATTACCGTTGATATATTACCTTTTTTATGATACTTTGGACTATTTGTTTAAGACTTTGACTTTCTTTTTCTTTGTTAAAATTTATTTGTGACGTTTTTAAATTTAAGCACCTGCCAAAATACTGGAACCATTGGGAAAAGAGCCTGTTGTCTTGAGCCTGACACACTCACTGAATATGACATGTCGAGCTAGAGGAAACCCTCAACCAGAAGTTCAGTGGTGGAAAGGTTCTAAGTTGATAAAGACAGGAAAGGGGAAGCAAGGAGTTCGGCTGGTGATCAAATCCGCCAGTGAGAGTGATTTTGGTAATTACTCTTGTGTGGCACGAAACTGGCACATTGATCAACGTTTTATTCTGATAAACCAAGGTAAGTAGGAAAAAATGTTGACACAAATTGTGTTTAGAATTGGTTAAATGTATTTTGAAATTGATTGTGAAGAATTCCGTTGTGTTTTCAAAGTGTTATGATGTTAACAAAACCGGTTGTTGTGTACAGGCTTTGCCTCGAATTGTAAATCCTTGAAAGACAGGATGTTTTGTGAGTTGTCCTTGAAAAGTTCTTAAGTTTAAATTTTGCTGCTGAATAAATAAAATGTGTGCTTAATGTCAGTTGTGATCGACACTAACTAATTTATTTACTATGTATGTGGTGTGCTGTGTTTATATACTGCTTATATGTTGTTTGTATGTGTGAGAGTGTGTGTTATTTGCATTTGGGAAGTGGGCCTTGAGTGTCTGTGTTCTGCATATTTCAGCAACCTCTCTCTTGTGCACAAAGTCAGTTGAAATTTCTAAAAAAATCCAGGAATACTGCTCTTTAGCAAGGAAGAGAACTCTGTGTATAGCAAGAGGAAATTCAGTATTGCTGATAGTCTTTGGTCCACTATTTTAAAGCTGAATTTAGGCCTGTTTATTGTGATATGGGAAATGCCAATGGCCTACAACTCAAAAGTATTGAATGTTATCCAAGCAAGGCTTGGTGTCGTAATAATTTGGCCAGAACAATTGTGTCAACTGATAAATAGCGACATTACACACGAGTGTGCATTAAACACGGATAAATGTTTTACTTATGACTACATATGCTTCACAAAGGATGCCAACTTGAATTTACGTAAATGTAGCAGAACTTTATCAATGATTGTATTTAGTGAATAAACTATTTCCTTGGTATGTTGTAATGAGTTATACAGACCCGAGGCTGAGAAATTGTCCGAAAAGTGAACATTTGCCCGAGACGAAGTATTACAGTTAGCAAGGTTCAACAATGCACTGATTTCAATCCGTGGTTTAAAGTTTGTCCAAAATGGCGGTTGAAATTTGCCGTGACCAAGTCGCGATTTCAGATCAAGAAAAGTAGTGATTGGGATGGTTAGAATGGACTTAACAGGAAAGGGTGTTTTGAAAGTCCGGAATAGAGTAAACATTGTAATAAATTATAGGAAAATCTACTTCCCTAGCAAAACTCTCTTCGTCAGAGATATTTGCCCTGGTGTATTCGCTGATATTTGCCCTGCGAAGGATATCACATGATCGAATCTAATAGTAACGCGCGATTTGGTAGTAAAAGTTATTGTTGAATTGTATTTTGTATTGTAGCACCAGGTACTAATGCCAGGGTTGGCGGTGTACTTACAACGGATGCTATCATTGGTCTGGTTGTTGCTTGTGTGGTGTTTGTCATTTTAGTGACCCTCATCACGTGCATTGTGTGGCGCAAACAGAAAAAGAAGATAGACCTGTATTACATGAGGGCAGGGATGAACAACTACGAGGTGCTGTGCCTTCTCTAAAAATCTGAAACTATTTATTTAATTATTTATTTATTTATTTATTTATTTAATTCTTTCTTTCTTTCTTTCTTTCTTTCTTTCTTTCTTTCTTTCTTTCTTTCTTTATAAGTTACAGAGTGTGAGTCGCAATAAAAAAAGTGGTTACCAGGGGATACACAACACGGTGAAACCGCAACAAGAGTGTTCTTCCGCCACCCCATATATCGAACAAATACCCACTCGGAATTTCCCCCGAAACAAAACTTATGAAGCAGCACCCTCCTCAGTCAAAAACAACAATGACAGACTCAACGCTCCATTAACAAATCTTGAAGTACCCTAAATTCGCTATTACGATACTAGAAACAAGTCTAGTTACGAACTCTTCTATCTGTAATACAATAGATTGCAAAAAGATATCCTACTTGTCAGCCTCAATGACTGGAAACTGTAAGCTCTATAAGCCACCTTCTCAATCATGCGCAGAGCAAAGTAACGATTTTGCTGGTGGTCACAACCCCTGTTTCCATTATTCTGTGACATATTTAAGCTTTTATCTTTTACCTTCTTTCGAAAACAATCGATCTTGCGTCTTTCCTAACACCATACACCATGTTTCCAATACGTGTAGCCCGCCAGCTGAAACGCTAAAGTTGCACTGCGCATGATCGAGAAAGTGGCTTATATCTTCGTCGGTCCGATACTTATTTCCAGTTCAAAGTGCAGTTCTAGAAGTTCGTCAAATAGTTAATTAACTTATTTATTATATGTACATGTAATCGTGCGGGTTTTTGCGAGATTCGGGAAAATATCGGAGCGAGTTTGGTTGAGCCATGGTTTGTATTTTGGCGAGACCGTAGGTCATGCTAAAATACCCATGGCGAGAGGATGGTTTGGCCTATACTGTTCCAACTACAGTAATATTGTACTCATCCACAGACCACGTGTATCATCCAATCAATATTTTTGCCCTTGAAGTTAGTACGGGAAAAAATCAAACATATCTAAATGTATTTGACGGCTCTAATATTTACTCTTTTTGTACAAAATTTCGGATCTCTTTTTACGTAGTGAAAAATCAGCCAAACTGGGAAGTCTTCTAAAACGTCGACGCTCCCCATTTGTATCACCGCTAAATGTAACAACCACCTGAAATGTAACAACCACCCGAAATGTAACAACCAACCTAAATGTACAAAAAAACAACGCTAAATGCGACAAATGACTCACCCTCAAGTACTCAAGGATGGTGGGTGTGACTCGTGTTTCATCCTGAGTAAGTTTGGTGATCGTATCACTCATTAAAATATGTAAATGATCGTAAACATGCTTTTGTTACATTAAGGTATAAAAATGTTAATACATTTAGGGTGAGTCAATTGTTACATTAAGCGTTGATTTTTGTTACATTTAGGTTAGTTGTTGCACTAAGGTTTATTTTTTGTTACATTTAGGCTGGTTGTTGCATTTAGCGTTGTTGTTGTATTTACCGGTGATACACCTGTTAACTAAAACGTAACCAGTACTGCAAGCATTACCTCTGTGTTGCTTTACACTTTCGATCCTCCTTCTTTTTCTAGATTGACCCTGATCGTTCCATCTTGGAACAAGTTAACGACATGCCTTATGATCTCGACTGGGAGTTCAGGGAAGATCGGTTGATTCTCGGCAAGACTATTGGGTCTGGAGCCTTTGGTCAGGTTGTCAAGGCAGAGGCAATTGGGATCTTGGCCTTCAATCCACGTGACAAGACAAGCGACGCTTTCAAACGCCGCTCAAAGATCAGACGTTCTGTTAAGTATGCTAAGATGGAACAAGACCCGCAGAACTGGAAATTTGCCAAAACCACCGTTGCTGTAAAAATGCTGAAAGGTTT
This sequence comes from Parazoanthus swiftii, assembly GCA_025403585.1. Classification (NCBI taxonomy): domain Eukaryota; kingdom Metazoa; phylum Cnidaria; class Anthozoa; order Zoantharia; family Parazoanthidae; genus Parazoanthus; species Parazoanthus swiftii. Next base: position 8,344 of record JAOBYE010336763.1, on the reverse strand, counting down.
TTAACAAATCCTTTTCTCTTAAAATATTTTCAATACCGTGTGCAACATTCATGAATGATTCACATTTTATGTTCATTGATTATCCAGTGTTTCTTCCGTCGGAGAAAAGTCATTGAGATTTTTTTTTCAGGGAATACCGGTAGTCCAGTTTCGTACTCCCAACTAAGTCTGATGCCTCATTTCTACAGAGTTAGCCTTGACGTGGTATTGAACATACATAAATAACAGCGAGAACAATTAGAAGTCCGAGTCTCCAACATTACACAGAGTTGTAAATAGCTCATATCTACCTTGGTATTTATGAATAATTAACATCAAGCCGAGGTTAACGGTGAGAAAAAAATCTGTAGTCATTGTATTCAACTGCAACTGCGAATAGCAAACAGGACTATTGTCGGGGAATTTCAAATCGGATCGGAAAATCATGTCTTTTCTCAAGTAAATTAAAAGTCAAGGAATTTTGTCTTCAGAATTTCGTCGTACAATTTTCCAATTTTCCAATAACCTTTGAAGGTTTTTTACGGAAGTTACACTCTGTTATTTGCTGGTGACTGATCTGTGCTGTACGGTCTTTCTCTTCCATCCCCGAACAGTTAGAGATTCTTAGATACAGTAGATACGGTATTGTATCAGGAAACCCTTTCCTGTATTTGACGCAAAATCTGATAACACATTTGGACAACTTGTTTAAACATACTCAATTTAAACTTTTGTAAGGTTGTAAACATTTATGTTTGACAAAAGGCTTTTAAGATTTGAGTGAAAATCAATTAAAATCAAACGACTTAAAAGTCTACTTCAGGGTTTGTTTAGCTATGTCGTTTTTGAATTATAGATAATAAGGTTTAAGTGAAATAAGTGTATAAAAAAGTGCAAAAAAATAAAAAAAACCGTCTTTTCAACACAGTTGGTGTTATATTTCTTAGATTTTATGCACGTAGATTTAGAAGATAGATGTATTATAGATACAGATATTGAAAGCAAGTTCCTGTAAAAAAGAAAAATATGGGCAAGTTGAGAGTTTGGGTTACAAGGGTGATCGAATCCAACCCAATCTACTAAAATTATGTTAGTGATTCAATAGCGTGCGCTTTATATGTTTTTCTTACAATTTCTTTTTTTTCAGATAATGCTGGTGAGAGCGAATACAGAGACTTAGCCTCTGAAATCAAAATTATGATTCATATTGGCGAACATCGGAATATCATCAATATTCTTGGTGCGTGTACCCAGGGGAAGAAGTTGATGTTAATCATGGAGTTTGCCGTACATGGGAGTCTGTTGCAATTTCTCCGTGAAAGGCGATCTGTCTATCGTCCAACGTGGATAAAAACTGTAAACGATCCCAATCAAGAATATACACTCGTTGACCTAGTTATGGCTGCGTATCAGATCGCTAGAGGATTGGAGTTTCTTGCATCAAGAAAGGTAAACTATTGGTTTTCACTTTTGTATTTGTTAGGACAACTAAGTGCAATGGTTATAAACTGACATGCTGGGATACTACCAGAGACCAATTCCAAAGTCCAGTTTCGTATTGCAAGTTACCGCTGATTGCATTGACCATAGACTCATCGCGACCGCGTGTTGGTGTTGAATACACATAAATACCAGCAGGAATGGTTAGAAGACCGAGCAACCAAAAACACACAGAGCTGTAAATAGCTTACATGTATATCAGCATTGGTATTTATGAATATTTTAACATCAAGTTTAGGCTAAGATTGTGAAAGCAAGTCTGTAGTCATTGTAGTCAGCGGCAACGACGAATACAAAGGTAGTTCCTTCATGTTTTGTACACTATGGGAGCACTAAGGTGTCCCCAATACTTTATGGTACACTATGGTGTCCCAAATACTTAGCAATACTTCCACCGCCAAGTAAGGGAAGTAAGAGAAGTAATATAAGTTGGCCAATGGAAGTATTACTAAATATTGGGGACACCATAGTGTACCATGAAAGTATTGGGGACACCATAGTGTACCATATATGAAGGAACTACCAATACAAAACTGGACTATTGTAAGAGAAACCGAGTACGAAAAACTCAAACTGCCCGGAGCGGGAATCGAACCAACATCATGCTGATGACATGGTATTATGCCAAGAGTCATCCATTTGCTGAATATTTCTCACACGAAACCTCGACTTCAGATTATTGTAAATGGGGAATAGGCAATAAGTAGTAATTGGGTCATTCATCTAGTTTAACGTTTTAGATATTTTCTCTTTAAGTACAGTGTTCCTACAACTGTCTTTTTAGATTTTGTTCAATATTCGTGCATCAAATGCGCATCGCGATGGGTTAATGGAAACCCCGAAATTGTAGCGATCTCTTACTATATTTTTTCTGTGAAAACACTGAAACAAATTTGTTCAGTTGAACTTAACACTGTGAATTTATTTCAGTGTATTCATCGTGATGTGGCAGCTCGTAACGTGTTGATAGGAGAAGGATACACAATGAAGATCGCAGATTTTGGCCTTGCAAGAGATATTTACAAAGACGATGAATACGTGAAAACTACGAGTGGTTTGTTGCCAGTGAAGTGGATGGCCCTGGAATCACTGTTTGATCGAACCTACACCGAGAAAAGTGACGTGTAAGTACATGGGACGTGTAAGCGAACTATGTTAGTGCCTTTTGTGATTAGCCACTGATGTCATTGCAAATCTTTCGTGTTCTTTTGATAAATACCGGCAAAGTAAACTCACTGCCATGTTTATACTCTGTGTTGCTGTCGGATAACAGTACTTCACCAAGGCATTCTTGCTAGTAACGATCTCCTGATGTTACGTAACAAGATCCTTACTTATTAAATGGTTTATTGTATTTCTTTGTATATAAATTTTGATAATTTACTATTTTGTTTTACTTCTCCTTCTTTGACCTATTCTAGACTAAGTTAAATAACATTTTGCTAACTGCCCTTTCTAATCTCTGGTTATTTATTGCAGTTAACAGGATGCTTTCATTACTATGTATTGTATAAGTATCTTGTATCTACTGTACAAGAAACTGTAAAAATATTTATATAGTTCTTAATAAATATAATGAAGTTTTCCGAACTGTTTCAACATTTCGCAAGAATCTCCGATCGTTCGTGTATTTCGTCCATAGAAATAAAAGTAATATAATATTATACGGTTTCTTGAAGATATCAATTTTATTTTTTGTAGAAATTTTTTTACTCGAAATTGAAATTTGCACCTACAATCCTCTAATATCCTACAGTTATATTTCAGATGGGCATTCGGTATTGTGTTATGGGAAATCATGACTCTTGGAGGCTCTCCGTATCCTGGTTTACCAACGGAAAATCTCCTTGACTTCCTGACTGAGGGCAAGCGAATGACACAACCCGAAAATTGCCCACTGGAGGTGTATGCCATAATGAGAGATTGCTGGCAGCAAGATCCGGAAACCAGGCCACACTTTCAACAACTTGCAGAGCATCTTGGAAAATCTTTGGAAAAGAACGTCACAAAGGTTTGTCTTTACAAAAAATATGAACATGTATCGATAAGGATGATTGTTCCATTTGCGATGCAAGTTCTGACGAATAGCTTGCTAAACGAGCCCACTTTTAAGGTGAATTTTGCATTGTGTTTGTTTGTGTGTCTGTCTGTCTGTCTGCCCGTCTCTCTGTCTATCTGTCTGTCTTTTTTTCTGTATGTGTGTGTGTTTGTCATCATTCTGTGCTTATATAATATTTGTGTGCATGTGTGTTTACAGCACGCAAGCAATCTACAAATAGGTACTAAAGAAATGGGTGCCCAGTTTCTGTTCTTGAAAGATCAAAAGTGAAAACGCAATAGCGGCTCAATTTAATATTTGATCGGTAAAAAAGTCAAAAAATGTATTATGTCACTTCATCCCTATGCCCCTATATGTATATTTTTTTCTATCTAAGGGAGTATTGAAAAAATGACCCTTTGTACCCTTTGTACCCTGGGCTTTTTTGGAGTTCAAAAGCCCCCCCTCCCCCTCCATAAATCCGAAAGTGTTGGTGCTATTGTCATGAAACTTGTAGGAAATAAAGAACTATAATACCTAATTAATTGCATTATGTCACAAATTAGTATGACGTCATGATGACGTCACAATGACATCATTTTTCCAAAAAATGGTGTTTTTTTAGATTTTTTTTCTAATTTTGGAACAGAAAGCACGCACAGCCAAAAATCTTTTGGTTTAAACACTTGATCAATGCTTCAAAACAGGAAAGTTGGACTTAAGCCCATTCCAATTATATAAATATCTTGAAGCGAATAAAACAAATACATACATCTGTAGAAAGAAAGACATGGGGAGGAGGTATTCTTTCCATGCCAATGGTAGTCAACTTTGTGTATATTTTTGAAGCTATTTCAGTAGATAGGGTCTAAAATATATTATAAAACAAGCAAAAATCGGATAGGAAAAAATTCAGAAAATCAAAAAATTATATATCATTATGTAATTCGCAATTTACACTTAAATATGCATGACGTCATCAATGACGTCACATATCGGCTGAAATTAGTATGAGATATCACATTTATTAAAACAGTAGTGCTCAAGGTTATCAAAGTTCTCGTTCCCAAGCATCACATTCTGATTAAATCTAAAAATAAAGCAAGATTTTCAAATTTCAGCAAAACATGCCCTTCAAAATGCTGTTGCCATGGCAACATCCGACCCCGTAACATCAATTTCACCACATCACTAAATTGTCAGATAAATTTGAGGAAAAGTCCCACGATATGGGAGGATTATCTTAAATTGTTTGCAATTGCGAGCTAGTTGAAGTTGGCGCGGGCATCAAAAGCCCCCCTCCCCCAGGGGTAAAAGGGTAAAATTTCGGATGTCTAAATTTAACTTTCTTAGGGGGGGGGGATTCCAGAGACGCGGATTGTTACTGTCTTAGTGGTCGCTATTATTACTCATAATCGCTCTTTCAGGATAACCCCTACATTACTATGGCAGTAGAAGAGACTCAAGCAGGGAATAATTATTACTTAAATCCAGTTGATGACCCCCGCCTGTCGCAAAACAAGCCATCTACCAGCGGTTGTTATGAAACACCAAGCAATCTCACATTTAAACCTATCGAAACCCCACAGACCACAGCCAAGGATGAGTCTCGTGGGTAAGTCTCAATAACTCTTCCCTTTCCACCATGTTTTCTAACGTCTATCTTTTCGTTACTGTATTAGTATATGATAAACTGATAGTTTGTGAGGATAGGGGAACTGATCAAACACTCACAGCTCTTGAAAAGGAAACGCAAAATTATCCCATCTTCTTACTCGGGCCGTAGGGCACCGAGTCAGTGAGGTTTCGACTCCGACATTATTTTTTTTATTTTTATAATTATCTTTTTGTGTCGCGATTGGTAGCGCAGTGGTTAGTGCCATGGACTAGCGACCTGAACGATCTTAGGTTCAATATTGCACGGGTTCGAATCCAATATTTTTTCCCTCGCTGAAATAATTTTTTTTTTTTACATTTTTCTCCCTTTTCACATCAAAACGGAACGAACAATATCATATGCAAAAACTATATAAACTCCTCAAAAACTGTTTCCGAAGTTTTCGGAAGACATTCCTAAATTTTCCAAAGATTTAGGCATGGCATAAACTAGTTATGCAATGTTTTCTCCTGGGATATATACTGTGGAAAATGCCAGTTGTCACTTTCATTGATTTTCTTCGTATACACACTCGCCTAAAGGCTCGTGTGTATACGGAAAATACAAGAGACGCGTGGCATATTGCACGGTATTCCACTCGAAAACATTGCATTTGGAAACTTTGGGAAAATTTTGGACATGATCGGAACTGTTCGGAAACGTTCGTAAGAATTGAAAATTATCGGAGCTGATTTTGAGAAAACGACGCCAGCATAACTGTTGCGCGCAAGTAATGACGGGAAAGTTGAGTTGGTACTACGCTTTGCATACAGCCGAGAATGCTGAAGAAACGGCAATCCTGGCCTCTGATTGGCTGCATTTATCAAGGCATGGCATCAAATCACATATAAGTAATCTGCCGGCCATTTTTTTTAAACACAGCATCCGTTCTACTTCACCTATTTCATATTTCTTTATATAGTAATGTATGAATTTTAGCACTTGAACAAGTGAAATCGAGGCATACGCTGTTTTAGTCTTTTTTTAAATAGTTACTTTAAAGCATACGGCTTGGACCGAGTTAGGCTATTTATGTAGCCTCTTGTTTGTAGAAATGTATGGACGTAGCACTAGATACTGGTCTAAGTCTTATATTTAACTATTTTCCTTTGGTTTCGTTTGCCCTCTCTTGTAGTTTTACCAGAAGCAAATGGTTTTGGGATACCAGTACTTTTCAATTATTTACGTTGACATTTAAAGTTAATCTCTTCTGGTCCTTTTTTTGTTGCCCAGGTATGATTCACCTCTTCCCACTTTACCACCAAATCTACCTGACCAGGAGCCCGACAGTGACATTGCAGACTACCCGCTGCCCCTCCCTCCCGTACCTCCAACCTACGACGAAGCTCTGCACGGTTACGAGGAGGACAGTGCTGTAAGGGAGAAAGCACAACTGGCCGCGGAAGAAGAGAGGAAGATGGCTCAAGCTGAGGGAAGAGAAGGGAGCAATTGCTCGGCAGACGAAGGTATAGGGTTGGACGAGAATGGGCAGAACGAAGTGGAGGACGAGGAAAGCGATGAAGCAAATGAAAGAAGCAAACTCCTAACGGATTCTCGTGCTCAATCTGAGAATGATCTGGAGATGCAGAGTCATCTTTGTGAGAACACTCGCTTTATGCCAAAAAAGCAGAATGCTACGCGAGTATCTATGGAATCGACTGTGTGATGCATTATGGTTGTCTGAAAGAAGGCATTGTAAACTCAACTTCCAGTGGTTGTTTCACGGACGTATTAGAGTTATAGAAGAAATGAGGGAAAAGCGGAGACTGTACACAACATTTATCCAATACCGACCAACTCCATGTACACAAAGAATATCGTTAGAGTGCTTTCAAAAAGCTTATGGAGAGCGTAATCGCCAATTACAAAATCATCACCCAGTTGGAAGGATAAAGTGCGAATTGGACCTCAAAAAGGCTTGCGTTCCCCCGTGCGAGTGGCAAGCTTTGAAGAAAACTTGCTGACATTCGGTGCACAAACCGCCCGTTTGTTAACTGTCACTATTAAGTGAACTCTTAGCTCATGAACTACTTTAGACGCTATTGATTACTTGTGGTCTTGAAGCATGAAGTTTTAATATTTCTGGCCCTTGTGTATTTAACGGATAGTACCAACGCAGTAAACTCAAAAACGCGTGTTAAAGTCATTCTGCAGAGTGGTGGCAGTTGATATTGCGACATACGTTTATTTATCTTTCTTCCTCTGAGTGGTCGAGTCACGCAAGTGCTGACATACGTAGATATCAACTTGTAATAGTCCAATAACAGATCAATTTCTTTCTCAAGCGTTGTAGTACAGTTAAGACGATGTCTGCTTCATTTAAAATTTGTTTGGGAAAGAAATAAGACAGAATTCAGTCTCAATAACACCACATGTTCAAAGCCCGAAGCAGGGAGCCGTACCTCTGCCGCCCTTTCTTGGCAACCAAAATTTGAGCAGCATGTCCGATAACAAATAGCAAAGCACCCATGGTAAAAGTGTTATCGTTATTCATACTAAACCTGCTGCGCTAATTAACTTACTAATTAATCTCTGTTTAGTGCTAGCTAAACAAGTCAGTTTTGACGTCATACAACGTCATAACCATCCCCACAACCCTCCCCCATTTCCTGGATAATCCTGTGCATAAGTTGCTCGGAAGTGTTCAATAACTTACTCGAAGAAGTGCGGCATTTGAATAAGCGTTGCACTCTATTACGCGCTGCCCTCAAATACGCACTGCGGCTCAAACAAGCGCCGCACTCTGATGAGCACCGAATCTCTAACAGCACTACAGACGAACAAGTGCTACACTCAAGCAAGCACCGCACTCTAACAAACACTCCACTCGAATAAGCTCTGTACTCATTTATGCTCCTATAAAATTGAAGACGCACCCCACTCTCAAAAGAACCCAGTAATTATTTCAAGCAGTCAAGGTTCCAGAGCGGCCGCTTTTTAAATGGAGTCAACTTATAAACCAAAAATGATATGAAATGTTATTTACCTGCATCTAGGACCATTTACGTCCATCATTGAGTCTCATCATTGAGAACTCTTTCTTGTCCTTTATGCCGGAAATAAAACTCTAAAATTGTTGCACTAGTATGTTTAAATAAGTTATACTCTTGATTTTGTTGTGTCGGCGTCGCAGTGATCGAGTGGTTAGCATGTCTGAATCGTAATCCAAA
>JAOBYE010336651.1:0-30331 GCA_025403585.1 Parazoanthus swiftii | reverse complement strand
TACTACTACTACTACTACTACTACTACTACTACTACTACTACTACTACTACTACTACTACTACTACTAGTAGTAGTAGTAGCAGCAGCAGCAGTAGCAGTAGTAGTAGTAGTAGTAGTCTTGAGTGGTAGTAATTATTATCATTCGTTTTGTTCTACTTAGACGAAATCAGAAAAACAAGCCGGTAGAATAGATTGCTATAAGTAATACGTTTTTCTTTGATAGGAATCCACAGTAAATCATCTAGACTGCAAGATCAAAGGAAAATCACACGGAGATGGCTTAAAGAACAAGAAGAAAACCTGAACACTGTATAGAAGAATTATACGACAAATATATCCAATAACTCGTTTTGGTTTCAAATTGGGATCAGAGATTTTTCTAAATGTAATACGGTTATAAATTTGTAAGGCATAATAAAAATATAAAACTTTAATTCTGAAAAGAATTAAAAACACTTCGTGTATGGACTAACTAAACTAAAATCAGAAAGGGCTTACAGGTCGTGTCGACGTTTCTGCGCAATTACGTCATAATCTACCGATAGTCTCGATTTAAATTCAAAGAATCAAAATTTTTGAATCACAGCGACTCAGTGCCATAGTTGTAAAGATTCACAAATATTTTGAGGATTTTTTGAGAAAATATATGAGGAAAAGATGGGGGTGAGTTGTTACTTTTGAAGCATTTTTAAGGTCTATTTTGGATTTTAGGCAAGTTTGAAATTAAACTTTGGAGTTATTATTCAATAGACAAAGGCCAGCTCGTAGGCTATCTGAAACGTGGCCATTGCACCCTTAGGAGCAGTGACTTTTGCTTTCCAATATTTTTTTCATTTTAAGTTTCCTCTCCAGTCTCCTATTTACAACCAAAATACGACCTGCAGCTCTCTTTAATCTTACGAAGTAGTTGTTCTTGTTGTGGTTGTCGCAAGTTGGTGTGCAACGTAAGTGGCATTGCGGTTTATATATCAGGTTTTCATCTCGAATCTGTCCAGGATTAAAGCTGAATCTCTGAGTGACTGTGGGAAAACCTAGTGCGTGTGGAATTGGATAAAAATTGCATTTGTACTTTCAAAATTTAAATGGGTGCTTTCCCTCGATCGTACGTAATCTCTCAATCCTCGGATACGGATTTTAACTCTGATTTACAAAAATTTCCTGTCCCACTCCCGGTATTTTGCAATTTTTCAAGGTTCGATCTAAAATCCCCGCCCTTCAGGGGGGTAACCAGGGGATCCGGAATCCCCCCTTTCACTGTGAAAGAACATAAAAGTTCAAAAGCAAACTAAGTCCTTAAATTTCCGGTAATGTGGTACCCACACCCCCCCCCCCTTTGCAAAAATCCTAGGCATCCCCCTGCCCTTACCGGCACATTATCAGGTGCATGGTATGCAATGGTAATCAGACGCGCCTGTAAAGTTTTCCAAGCTAACAAGACTGAACACGCGAAGCGCGCGTTAATTGCACTGCGATTTGTAATTAACTGCACTGTTCTCGGCCAATGAAAATGTAGAAACTTTTGCTACTGCATGATTTAAAATAATCAGTGTACAAGCGAATTACATGCACTATGAAAACTGATCTCAATAATATTGGGAGCTACGTAACGGAGGAAATCCACGTGGTTTTGGCGCGGCAGGTCTTTGTTTCGCCCTCGTCGAGCGGGTAGAACAAAGGCTCTGTTAGGGGTCAAGTCATTTGACTTTTCAGGAGAGGGGAAAAGTAATTATATTGATACTAGCCTGCGAAGCTGGCGGTTTTTACCACCTCCTCCCCCAACCCCTTCAAAAAAAATATCCCTAAAAAGTCTAACGAATGAACCCTTATATTCTTTATATTAAATGGTTTATAAAATCCAAACAAAACGCTGGTAAATACACAAAAGTCGGGCTTCAAAATATACTTCGATACTTTATCCAAGTTCTACGAATCAACAGTCGTACATGGTTAACAAGTTGTCTACTCTACATACACAACACGTGCTTGAAAATCTTTGTCTCATTCTAAGTTACAAGCAATTAGTGCAATTAGACATTCAAATTACAAACCTATATAACATAACTATTATCGTGTTCTTTAAATATTTTCTAATTTACTGACCTTTGTTGGTAAACATAATTTGTACAGAAAAGTTATACTATAAATTTTATATCATAGAACACTTTTGTTGTTCTTCTCAATTTACAAGCTAAATATATTTGTTAATATTTACCACACAGAATGTATATGTATATAATTATATTATGGTCACACAGTCATGATGGTGTATCTCTAACAAAAATAAGTCTCTGTTTAAGGTAAACACTCAACATAAAGATGATTTATTGTCAGTAGTTATTAATGAGAATTCCTTAACGGTCAGTCAGCTGAAACTTTCCGAAAATCAAATGGCAACGGGCATTCATTGATGTATTTTGCAACCAGGGCCTTGTTCCTGATCCAGGCTGTAGTAACTGTTTCCCACCACCGGAAGTGTTTTTTGATGAGCTGAAGAGTTTCTGGTTTTGCTCGTAGAGACTGGGACCGACCACATGGTCGTAGAGAAAGTAGTTGTGGGAAAACAAGATGGAGAGCAGAACTTATATGCTGGGTCATCACAATGCTTGAATCACAAAGGACTTTGCAGCGCATTACAAATTTTGTGAACTTAATCGTAAGGCAAAGAGTGCAGAACCTTACACAGGCCAAGAAACACATTCCACAAATAATTCTTCACGTTTACAGAACTGACCTTAAAATGTTTTGCCATTGCAAAGTTCTATCTTTATTCTTTTGATAATACTTTAGTTTATCTGGTGAGAATAATTTTTTTTTGATATTACTTAAATTTGGAAAAAACTATGCTAACTTTGTTTTACTCAAAAAGGTGCAACTTACTAAATTTTGGTTGTCAAAGTGTGTATCTACAATTCGTCAAAAGGCTTGCAGACAAGTTTTATTGAAAGCTAGAATATACTGTACATACATTACATGTAATTCCAGTAAAACAATTCTAACGTCTTGAAAAAATAAAGTAGCTGAAATGGGAGGGGGGCAAAAAATACCCCTCCCCTGTCCAGATAGTGTTAAATAAAGAAAATCTATGTGTCTACTACATGTTGACGACCATTTGTTGCTTCAGCCTCAGAAAGTCTCAAATTTTCTATGGTTTACAATGTTATTGACTCATACATAACCTTGACAGTTTCTAAATTTCTCAAGATATCAGTTGAAATGTTTTAGCATCTGCCATATTCTACTTTAATTGTTATATTTCCTGTGCAACTCTATGGTTTCATCATCTAAAGTTGAGATTAATGAATGATAAAAATTATTTAAAAATGAAAAACAAAAATAAAAATGTACATTTTGTTGTTATTCCACATCTTTCTTCTTATTAAACCATTTATGTACCAAAAGTTGGAGTCGGTCTGTTCCACCACCGACAAGACACTGAATAAAGTAGAGAACATTGACAACTAAAAAGTACCACCAGACTATACTGGAGGTGAGCACGCCATAACCTGTCACTAGAATGAAAAGGAACCACCATATGATCACAGCTTTCATCATTCTTCGAGCAGATGTTTCCGCTTGATTTTCTAGTCCAACAGAGTTCTCTGTTGGTGGCCCAAATCGCTGGTTTCCAGTATAAAAAGTCTCCAGCTGTTTTTCTTTCTCTGCCCATTTCTTAGTACACCAATCCTCCAAATCTCTGGTATCCAAAGGTAAGCTATCAGCTGGATGCCTTTCGAGATGAAAATGAATTTCCTCAGGAAAGTTTCCTCGAAGTAAGTCCAGTTCCCCATGACAAACATTCCTTGGGTATCCTACTGTCACATTATGCACAGCTTTCAGGCCCTTGTATCGCATCTTTTCCACAAGAAATGTAAAGCCACGAACTCTCGGATGAAGGCAGTAGTCATATGTGGGCAGGTTGTTCTTCCTCGCAAAAGAGTCACTCTTTGCTTTGCTTTCTTCACAGAAATCTGTACCTTCTGGAAAGATAAGCAGCTGTAAAGGGTATGAAATGTCAATGAAGTAGTTGAGGATCCTATTCATGTACCCTTCATCCTCCTCCCATCGCCTTTTTAGGAAGAAAAACATCACGTTCTGCATGGCCCAGCCTGAACAAAAAAGGCAACACAAGATGATCAGCAATATAATACCACACTTTTGACTTAATGAAAAATAATAAAATGTCTCTAACTCAAAAACTCCCCCTTCCCCAACATGTTCACAAACACTTTTCCCAATTAACACTTCTCTCAAACTTACCGCCCCCTTTCCTCATGTAATTAAAAACAGGAGAAACACTACCTTCTTCCCACCAGGTACAGTGGAACCTAGATATAGTTATTAAATGATGCATATCATATACATGGAGAGTACATTATTTTGAACAGTCAAGATAATTATATTGAAAACTTAGTAACAATTATTCAGACTGAAGCCATCATAGTCATCCCTCAAGATCTGGCTACATGTATTGTAACTTTCAAAGCTCAACCTTTTCAAAAGGATATCGTCAGTATGTATAACAATATACATATATATATAATCACTAAGTATAAAATAATGCACCTGGTCCAGGAATATTCTTCAAGTCATACTTGAGGATTATTTTTTCATGCCGCAGCCGACCAAAGCGATGGAGATAGCACCAGTAGAACATCCAGTCCAGGCGACATCGATGGTTCATGACAATGATTGCACTCTCATCCCTGGGCGGCTTTACACCAGATACAACCACAGTGGTGCCACACAAAATCTCTGTTTTCATGAATAGACAAATAAACAGTCATTCATATGCTATGGTGAGCTTGCAAGTTGTGAGGCACATTGAGCCTTAATGAAAGTATTGTAAAATTCTGATAATAAGCCCCACCAGGGTTTATTTTTGACCAAAGTGCCTTTTCACCAAATTGGACGCTTATACTTGGAGGGGGGGGGGGGGACCTTATACATGGACGAATATTTGCATTTTGAAAATGCTATTTTTTTGTTCAAGCAATTGTAATTTTTTGAGATTTTCTGCTCACAACCTGTCTTTATAACTGATTTTTTTTACTTTTTATTTCTAAAAATGTATTTACAACATACTGTACATCGATACCCACTAAGTTCAACAATATGTTTAAATTTAACCATTCAAAATATAACCTCCTCAGGAAAAAGTGAGCACAAAAAATAGAAGTTTGGTGGACTGGCCCTTATTGAAAATCCTGCTCTATCTGAGATACAACTTACAAATCTACACCATAAGAATTTATTTATTAAATTTTATTTAGCACAGTTTTCCACCTTCAAGGCATACCCAAATTAAGATTCACCCCTATTAAACTTAATTAAGCAGACTTACGCATGCAAGTTCCTGTTCTTAAATTAATAAAAAAAAATATATTGTTTTAAGGCCAAGATGTCAGGAATCAGCTTGAAAAAGTGTCAATATTGCTTCACAAAACATTATTCTGTATCACTTTGTTCTAAATTAATTTCCAATTTGGTAATTCTTTAAATTTTATTTTTGTTCCACCACAAACAGAGTTATAATGGTTTCTTCTGGAGGCATAGAAATTTATAATTTTTCCATTTATATTTAACTATGTCATTTGACCCTAAAAGGAAGGTCCTTAAAATAATTATGTATTATTTAATAAAAAAGGCTTGACTTAATAGTACTAGAAATAAACATTGTAAAACAGATGCAGTCAAATTTAAGTACAGGGTCAAATTAGCAGCCTACAAAAGACAAAATGTATGACATAACATCAGATTTGTTGGCTAAAAATGTAGCAATCTACAAAAGTCAAGTAAGAACTTATATGGAGAAATTCTTACGGTATCTCCCAAAGAAAAAATAATAATTAGTAGATCACACAAATTCTTAATTCACAGCCTGAAGTTTGCTTTCAAGAAAAATTAACTATTCTCTTGACTCTATACAGTACTTAAGCTTATCTGCAAGATTCAAAGGAATTATAAAACTTACCCAGTAGTGCCTAGGTGGTGGGTATCAGAGCCAACATCAGGTGAGCATGATTCCAAAATGACAGATGAAGTTACATGGAAGATAGCAAGAAAAACACTTTTAGCTGTACACAGCTACTGTATTTTGGTGTGTATAAGTCGATCCTTCACCAATAAAAATTTACTTCCAAAACTCACACTCGACTAACTTACACAGGGACCGACGAATTAAAAAACAATTGAAAAATGAAAAACCACTCCATTTTCTCTACACATGTGTTATGTCAGGTGTATTTCTTGCAAAATTCCTCGTTACCAGTATCTATAAATTTAGTACTTTTCAATTGGTAATTTTATCTTGCAAAATATGTGGTTGACTTATACATAGAAATTCTAAAACTTTCCAATTTTTTGGCTGAAAAAGGGGGTTGACTTATACATCCTGGGCTTGACCTATACATGGCAAAATATGGAAATATTTGAATCCCATACATTACTGCAAGTTTCAAAGGCTCAAGGATAAAAGCTAAGATAAAATTGATGTAAGATCTAATGAGTTACAAGACGGTCTTCAGAATGTCAGAAAGAAAACTTTATTGGTTTTTGTGTTTTGCTGCAAAATACATTTAAGTTACAGACTGTTCAACCATCAGGGCAGTAGACAAACCAGAGCTAACTAATGCACAGAAATTAAAATATCAAATTAGTCAAAGAAAAGGAGTTACAAAAATATTAATCAGAAACAGTCAAAGCAAAGAAAATTTTTATACAAAATTGGAACTGATCAGAGCGAAATCTGAGAGAAGGGGTCAGTCTTACCTTTTCATCACCAGACCAGTTAAAGCAAATGCTTGATTGTCCACAAACAATTTCATTGGTCATGGACATCATTCATTATAAGCCATTACCTCTATCATGGACCTAGCTTTTGTCATGTTGTTAAATGGAATCTTAATTTCTTAAAAATATAGCTCAAGTTAATTGGGCCTGACTAAGAAAAATCCTGCTTTTTATCCCTCAGTGGATTCTGCTAGCAAAAACAGTTTCAGATCACATTGTTCTCAGCTGGCTCAAGGCAAAGCTTAAAAATCCACACTTACAAAGACAAAACCCTTCATGAATAAATGGTAAGCTTTTTCTAGGGTTATTGCATGATTTATTGTTGAAAAGTTATTGTAAAATCCTAAATGCTGAACTAGTATTATGTAATCATTATTTTTAGGAAAGCATGCATGCCCCCACCCCCCAGGGGGGTAATTTTCCCAAACTATGCCTTGTACACTTGTGAAA
The DNA here is from genome assembly GCA_025403585.1 of Parazoanthus swiftii. NCBI lineage: Eukaryota > Metazoa > Cnidaria > Anthozoa > Zoantharia > Parazoanthidae > Parazoanthus > Parazoanthus swiftii. Next base: position 23,091 of record JAOBYE010336651.1, on the reverse strand, counting down.
ACAAAATATGGATGACCCAAAAATATTTCAAAATTATTAATAAATTATAAATTAGTTTACGACCCTTTGGACAAGGTTTGCATGGAGGGAGGGGAGGGGTGGGAATGCCACCTTTTGAACTGATATCAATGTTTAAGTACCCGCTTTTCTCGCTTCAGCTGCCAGCAAAAACACATGTCATGGGTCTATATATCGGCGCCCTAATTTATAAATAGCAAAAAGGCACACTCAAGCTTGTACGAGATGAACTTTGCTTATTGCCGTGTCAGTGCTCAATCAAGCAAAGATCTACTAAATATTTAATTCAAAGTCACTAACCGGTGGTAAAATCAACCAGATCTCGATCCAGCGATCATTCCACCATCTGAACCATGACGGGCGCCACAGGAGGAGCGGAAACGAAGGAGCTTGGATAAAAACTGCTCCGAGGAAAGCACTGAGGTACAACGTTATAACAAAAAGAAAACCTCCTACGGGGTTTCTAAGCATTGTGGTTACGAAAAGGAATTATCCTCCACTGCCTTTGGGCATCGCCTTGCACTATTGCCCACGACCTAGCGTGTTTGATTGACTGACTGTGTGTGGATGAAGTGCAGCCTTTAGGTGCATTGTGGGATTCGGAAGACATAAATCAGTCGATAGTCTCTCGGAAATTTTCAGACATGGTCGTTCAAATATCGGAAGTTCTCCGAAGATGAATACTGGGTTTCAGTCTTCTACTCACTTAATGATATTTGCGAGGCTGCCAAGTTCCCACATTTTCTTTCTTTCTCTGGCTTTTACTTCACGATGGCTACCGAAGAAAAACGTGAATCGACGAATTCGGAAAATAATCAAGCAGTAGTTGAAAATCCTGACAACAGTGCGGCACAAAATGAGCCACAACAACAACAACAACAACAACAGCAACCACAACAAGAATCCCAGTGGAAGACGGTTTTATTTAGAATGTTTATTTTCTATATGATCATGAACTTCTTTCGCGGCCGTGGGGGACAGCAACAGAACGGAGAGCCGGCTCAAGCCGTTGTGCCATCGTCTAATTTATTTCCACCAAATACAAAAATGGTGAGTGGAGAACCTTGTTGATCGGTGAGCAGAGAAGTCGTTAGTTTACCAAAAGATCGTATTTTTATTTCTCCAAAGTATGAATTTATAAAGTACGATGTACCAACTTACAACCGTAGATCTATCATTGAGTGTTCAGTGATTCAATCGTGGACTGATGGAGAACAGTCGACGCGAACTCCGAAGTCTAGCTGAAGTTTCGATTTACACTATGTAATAATGTTACATGTTTTGTCTGTTTTGTGCACTTATTTGATGCAAAATTACGTTGCCAAATCAAACTTCATCCTGGCACTGAAAATTTTTTTTTAGAAAAATGAGCAATAATTCTGTTTAACATCAGTGTTCATACCCAAGATCACATTGTCTAAGTGTAAGTTAATGATACTATAAGTAATAGTAATAACTTTTTCAATCTACTTTTTAAAAAAATATACTATTTATTTTAATGTCAGCAATAAAAAGAAAATAATGTCAGTGATCTTTAATTTTGATTTAAAGTACATTAAGAGATCACTTCACTTGCTCTGATGACTTGCAAGAAACTGAAAGAGGAATGGAAATTGTAGCACTGGAGATCTCAGAGAAAAATTGTTTTTCATTGGTACTAATGAAAAATTGAGATCAAGTGATTTCAATTATTTGTTTGCTCATTTTGTTTCATCTTTTTTCCAGTGAGCTTTTGTTTCAGTGTTATCCAAGCTTCTTTCTTTTCTCTTTGTGATTTTGGTATCCTGAAGTAAATAATTTTGAACAAGTTGTGTTACAATTCTTTTATATGTTCATGTTTCATTGAGAGTTTCTGAAGCTCCTAAATGAAACAAGTTTAAACAGAGTATTGTATATTAATTTTATATTGTATTTCTAAATTAAGACTGCAGACGTTAAATGAAATGTATATTTGTTGGCCAACAGGAACTTAGAGTATTTCTATCAGAGGATAGTTACATGAAGGATTTTAAGGACCCATCAAAACTGTTATGGCATGACAAGACACTTAAGCTGGGTAATTGGACAGATGGACTTTTACAGGATGGTTCTAGAGAGTTTCACACAGTTATTCATCCATCAGAAGTATGTCTAGTGTTAGCTTAGTAGTAATATTAGTAACAATTATAATAATATTAATATTATTACTATTAATAGTAATAATACAGGTCTTTGACCCTTCTGTTACAAAGCACTAGTTGTCCATTAAAACTAAACACTTTATTCAATGCAAATGATATGTTTTGCTTTTGTTGACTTGATTTTATCTTTTCAACTACTCAAGGGTCTTCATTTTTATGATTATGAAAAGGAAGACCCTATGATTTTTTGCCCGTGATTGATATCTAGGCTCTACTATATTTAAGGACAAGAGCTCGCAAATTACTTGTTTTGCTAACTATTTGGTACTGAACATTGGGTTTTTGTTTTTGGTCTCTGTTTTCAAGATCTTTGTTTTCATAACACCCATTTGGAAATGCAGTGTTTTTCTTAAGGCTTGGGAAATGGGGTACACTAGGTGGGAAAGCAGGTACACCTGGGTTGGAAGTCATCAAGCGCCGAAGGTGCAAGCATCTAGAGGGGTCTGGGGGCATCCACCCAGAACATTTTTGAAATTTGGAGTCCTGGAAAATGATGAAATTTTATGCATCTGGTGATGCCATTGCTGGGGAAAGGCGGTACAGCTACCCGGGGAATGTCGGTACAATGTACCGGTGTACCGGCCTTAAGAAAAACACTGGAAATGTATTGTTCTGGTTTGGAGAGCTTTGTAAACCTTTTGTGTAGTTGAGCATTAAAGTTTCAAAGTCAAATAAAATGTGAAAGTTGTGATGTTGACAATTAAAGTTATAATATGGAAAAAAGAAGAAAGAAAGAAGAATTCCTTAGAGCTCATGAATTTCTGTTTGTCAAATTCACTCAAGTAAAACTTATGATTTCTTTTTTTATCTTAGTTAACATAACACAGTAGCATTTGTACCCTCTATCATGTTATAATTATTCTAACAGTAATCCATATGAAGATTCTTTGACATCAGTCTTTTATTTTTCTATCACCAGCGAGTTCTAAATAATGGGTCATTATATCTGCATGTGTTTGTAAGTAAACTTGGAAAGGTCGTGGATTCATCATCTCCCAGATATAACCGACTAGCAGTGGTGAACAAAACCAAAAGTAAGTCAAATGCTACTGACTTTAGCAGTGGTGTCCTGACTTCTGATTAAGGCTCCAATTGTAGTTGATGCCACAAAAAATTTAACTTGTGATTTGATACTACAAAATAATATTGATCTTAAAATCCAGTCATAGTATATGCAGTGCATGTACAACAAGACTTTTTTTTCTAAAACTCCAGTCTTCTGTTTGTTGGGTAGTTTTCATTAAGTGTACTGACTTTTTGTTGTGTCTATCTTCTAGTGCTAACAGTTTACAAGAAAAGAAGAGTAAGCAAGACTGTGAATCTTCTGAGTGGGAAATCTGATGCCAGCCCTGGAATGGTATCTAACTATAAGTATTAAACAAATTTAGATTTATGTTGCAACTAGTTTTTACTTTTAGTTAATTTTAGTTTTTAACTACTTGTAGTTGATTTTTTTCTAACTAGTTAACTTTTTCCAAGTAGTATACTTTCTATATATTTTACTGGAAGACTAGTTTTGAAAAAGAACTGTTCTTTTTTGCATTGGCAATAAGCTGAATATGGGATTGGGTCAGCAAGGGTTGCTGTACTGTTTTTTGCTGTAGGGTTTGGTGTAAAGCTTTAGGCAATTTTGAGTGTTAGCCCTTCGATGGAGCAGTTGGTAAAAATTGAGTTCCAAGCATGCTTTACAGTTGGGGTATTGCAGTTTTCACAAGTCACCATTTTTTTAAGTATATAATTATGTAGGAGCATTTCAAGTGCACACTGAAGCAGGTGAGTTTTACTGATTTTAAAATTGTTGTTTCAGGTGGTGGAGGACAAATCCAAAGAGCTGGACATTATTTCCTACTGGCATCCCAACTTGACAATAAATATGCTGGATGACCAGACACCCTGGACACGTGGCTCAGTCCCCCCTCCAATGGATGAATGTAGGAAAACATTATAATTTTTGTTTTCTTATTTTGGAGTCATTACTGATAAGTTTTGGCAGCTAATCTAAACATTTCGTTGATGACCTATAAAACTTGTGTTTGGTTTTTTAGATCATTCAGTTTGTGAATTTGAACTTTTTACATTGTAGTGATAACTCTGGGTTGTCATTGTAGTTTGAAATAAGAGATATGACTCAGAAAGGAGGTGGTTGTATACTGTATTCAATGCTTTGCATTTTTAGGTTTCTATGAAGTACTTTCTATGAAAAACTTGTTTTTAAGCCATTGTTTCTAACACAGACTGTAAACAGCTAAATTCACTGGTTAGATAATGTTGTAACTGATATTTCACTCTACACCCATAAAAAACCATTCAGCTTTAATCTTATTCCTAGTCACATAATGACACAACTAGTTGCAAAAAATACAATAACAATGTCAAGAAAATATGTGTTTTATTTTCTTTATCCTGTAACATGTTGCCAACACTTGAATGGGGTAGGTTTAGAAGGTTGATCCAGGCCTATCAATGAGAGGCGGGCGATTGCATGGGCACATCTCATCACACACCTAAAGAGCACAAGGTGTGCTATTAATAGCACGCCTAAAATTGACTTTTGTTACATTTTTGTTTGTTGTAAAAAAGTCCTTTGTACAGCCATTTTATGCAAATAAATGTATGTTTGTATGCACGTAAGAGAATTCCCCAACCGCTGTCTTCAGTTGCCAAGCTCATGTAGATGTGTGCATGTAACAGACTTTCCCTACCTCTGTTTTCTTACCGAGCTTATTATTGCCTTTTTGGGATTTAACTACAGCTGAATTCATCTTGAAGTTATCCAAAGTTTTTTTGGATAAGTATTTTTTATAAACCTATATGAAGACAATCTTTTTTACTATAAAATACAGGACCTACAATCATTGTATGCCATTGCATGCCTTTGCCAAACGAGGTGTACTGTACACCTCCAACTTTGCTCATTGATAGGCCTGTGGATCAAGGGGCTAATATGTACAGTGTAGTGTACAACCTTCCACATAATTTACTAGACAGGTATAAGTGACCCTTGAGGGTATGGTTTTTTGATAGATTTGGTCTGGAAAATGGTAGACATTTTCATTGTCTGATTAGTCTGGAAAAGGTACATGTAAGACTAATCTTTCCTCACTTATTTGGTATATTAATTATTTATTTCTTCTTTGCTGCAGTTGTTGTGTTTGACAACATCACAAATAAATACTTCCCTGTGTTGTACCTGAATAATTACTGGAATCTCAACAGTGACTACATGCCAGTCAATGAAACCACCAAGTGAGTACTGTACTTAGATTATGTTTTTGAGAAAAAGTGCAAAACATTTCACCCATTTACTTTCTAGGGCTTTTGCTCAGGTATTACTCAGGGGTAACGCTGGAAAGTTTTGCTGCGAGTCCTGGGACTCCTTGATCCTGCTTGTTTGTGGTCCCAAAGGTTTGTTAAGGGGTCCAATGATAAAGATGGAGCTTTGAGTTGATTTAATGTTTGCGTACAAGGGACACATTCTAAATTACTAAATGCATTTTTTGAGAAACACTATGCGAAAAAATGCATGATTTTTGCATTAACGCAATTCCATTTACTTGAGATATTTGTAGAGCACTTTATCTTATCACATTAATATTATTATAAAAATTATCTGTTTGCTAGTACTTAGTGGCCAAACCTTACTGGTTACCCCCTCACTTACGAGTTTTAAAACAATCTGATCTAAATGTGTAACTTGAAATTAATATCGTTTGTCAACAGAACACTTGAACTGCGGCTTACTTACAGTCCCATATCATTGTTCAAGTGGCAAATGTATGAGTCCCAGAGAATGAGACAGAAATGGTTTGCTGTCCTTGGAGATGACGCCCAGCAGACAGATGAGGAACAAGATGTTATGAAGGTGAAAACTAGATGTTAACTAAGTTTTTCCCTGAGCCATAATATCTGATAGTTCCACCTTTTAGCTAAAGCTTCTGTAGTGTTTGTTGACAGGGACCGCGGAGCTATGGGGCTGGCTGAGCTCTAGCCACTATTGATTTCTCGGTGCTTTCAAATAAAGGCAAAAAACAAACTTTTTTTGAGATTTATAAAATTAAGCGCATTTCTGAGGACTTGAGAAGCTCTAAATTAAAAAATTTTCCGGGGGAGCAGCCTCCAGACCTCCTAGAGTAGTTGCACTTGCGACGCTTGGGCTAGCCCAACCAATCCAAATTACGCTCTGCAGTCCCTGTGTTAAGCAGCTGAGATTCTGGACTCCCTCTGGAAAGGACACTAATCCATTGTATAAATAAATAAATAAATAAATAACATTTATATAGCGCTTATACAAATAAGCTCTAAGCGCTTTACAATAGTTTACTAATAGAAATTAATACTAACTATAAATATAACGGAAATAACTATCCAAGGATAAACCAGAGAAGGATAAAAAGTAAAAATCGGCATGACTGAAAACTAGCGCGACCAGCCATGCTAATTACATACATAATATTATGTATGTAATCCATTGTAGGTTGTTCCAGGCAGTAGAGGCTGGTATCGTTAAATAGCTAAGTCAACTGGAACAAGTCAGTTAAAGAGCCTTGCTCAAGGACACAACGCAGTGGTCAGGTTTGATTGGAGCTCTCAACCTTTCAGGAGTTAAGGTTATGAGTATACAATCTGCTAAACCACTGCACTCCCCATTATGGAGGCAACTGCAAGAGATTAGTGTATTTTATTATGAACATAGACACAGTCTCACTGTATATAGTATGAATCAATATATTTATGTTAGTTTTCAGCGTCAGTTGAACTCAGTTTGTGTACAATAAATTTACTTATAAAAAATATGTTACTCTTTCAGAGAACCTTGGTGGAAACGAACCCCTATCTTCTTGGGCTGACCATGGTCGTGACTCTAGTCCACAGTGTCTTTGAGTTTCTTGCTTTCAAGAATGGTAAGAATTAAGATTTATTTAATGAAGCTGCATGCTCTCTGAGCTGTTGGACCAATGGGCATGACACAGTGAGTGCAAAGTGTTAGACTTCAGAGTTGTCCAGCTGTTGTACAATAAAATTTTACAAACAGTGGATCTTAAGTACTCTACACCTGTTTGTGTTCTACATAATGCAATGGGGGCGGGCTTTTCATCAACAAATATTTTGTAAAGCTTTTTGGTACTATGTAGATTCAATATTCAAAAACCATAAATTGTGTGTTACAATTAGTATTTTGTTTTCCATTTGAAAGCCTTAATTTTTTCCAAAGCACTTTCTTTGTTTACTTTTGTGTGTTGCAATTTAATAGACGCATGGGCGTGCGTCTATCGAGTTTTAGATGCACGCTCGCACCATACAAAAAGCGCACGAAGAATTGCCAGCTTTGTTGTAATTCTTAACACCAACAGGTACCCTAAATAATTCTTCGGTGTAAGTTTCATGTTTAGCATGGGCTTTTAACCCTCCCTTGATGTTCTTGTTTATCAGATATCCAGTTCTGGAGGAGCCGCAAGTCTCTAGAAGGCCTGTCTGTGAGATCAGTGTTCTTCAATGTGTTCCAAGCGGTGATCGTGTTGCTGTATGTCCTGGATAACGAAACCAACACAGTTGTCATCATTAGTTGTGGTGTTGGCCTTCTGATTGAAATGTGGAAAATTACCAAAGCTGTGAACATAAGTGTAAGTGTCTTGTTCCATGATGTGCGGTTTGATCCACATGTCTTTTATGGTGTGCTTTTTGCCTCCAAGTAGGGCAGAAAGCTGACCCTATATATTCTATTTAATACGCTTATTAATGTACCTTTTTGTCAACAGTTTGATATGGAGAATCGGTGGTTTGGTATTATTCCAAGGATCAGGTTAAGTGATAAGGAAACCTACACGCAATCTACCACCAAAGTGTATGATCAGGTCAGTGATTAGTGTTCACTGTTAATCAACATTGTAAATTTAGCCAGTTGTAATCGGACAGTTTCTCTAAAGTGCCTAATATGAAACGAGTTTTTTTTCATTGTGATGGACTTTAGGCTGTATAAAACACGGCTTTAGAGCAAGAAAGAGCTCGATTTTGCGGTTTGTAATGGCAAAAGCTTGGCCATTCCTTGATAGTAGTGACGTCACAAGTTGTGTATGTCTCGTAGCAAAGTATAAACACTGTCCAGAGCAGTGCAGAAGTGCTGTTTGTAGTAGAGTTGTATTTCGAATATTGAAGTACTTTCCTCGTCTACGGAGACTTTATCATCAAGCGATTCGGAATCTGAAGTGACTGTCAACCGTATCAAGATGAGCCATTCCCTCGAAATAGAAACGGGATGATTGTCGAAGATGGTAGTACATGTAATTGAACAATGTGGGCAGAATAGTTGGGGGAGGGGCGGTTTGTCAGTTGTTCTTGCTCTAACAGTTATGAATGTTTACAGATGGCCTTCAAGTACCTGTCGTGGTTGCTCTTCCCATTGCTGATGTGTTACGCCGTGTACTCTTTGTTGTATCAGGAGCACAAGGGCTGGTACTCCTGGGTCTTGGGCATGCTCTACGGCTTCCTGCTTACCTTTGGTAATCATCAGAATCATCATTATCATTATTATCATCATCATCATCATCATCTTCATCAACATCAACACCATCATCATCACCATTATCATCATCATTATTATCATCATCATCATTGTCATCATCATCATCATCATTATCATCATCGTCATCATTATCATAATAATAATAATAATAATAATAATAATAATAATCATACAAACTGCCCGGGAAAACTCACGTACACAAATACTCACATCGTAAAATAGCTATGTTGTCAGCATGGTTGTAGCGGTGGTGTAGTGTTAACATACCCTACTGGTAATAGGTGGTTTGCATGTTACGTCATAGCCGCCATATTGGTTTACAATAACAATAGAGTTGCAATTACTTTCTTCTGTTGTGTACACCAACATGGCCGCCACGCCCTTGAATCTCTGGGGATTGAGTGCAAACCAGTAATTAGGGAGACGTGGGTTCCAGTCCTATTCGTAGCAACAAGTTTTTCTTTCTTCAAATTTACTCCATATATCTAAACCAATACTTATTTATTTATATTTGAAGCATAAGTACTATACGTAAATATACATTTATTAATTTATATAGGCTTATCGAGATGAAATTGTAGTCTTTCTTTTTTTCCTTTCGTTGATATATATCACGCTCTACTTCAGTGTATTGAGCACTGTACTACGGAAGAATCGAAATACAGACTTTTTTCTCTTTCTCTCTCTCTCTCTATATATTTTATATATGTGTATATATATTTATTTTATATGTGTGTGTATATATTTATTTTATATGTGTATATATATGTATATATATTATATGTCAAATAGCCCATTTACGAATTACGCGCCACTGCTCACAAACAAAACCTTCTCCTAGGCTAGGTGCTCACTTTTCATACATTTTTTTTATTTTTTGAGCACTTGGCCTCGACTCGATGCTTGTGTTTGTCGGCAGTAGAGCGTAATTCGGAAATTGGCTAATGCATGACTAACATAGTGAGCTGCGTTTCTCACACCCACAGGGTTTATCATGATGACCCCTCAGCTGTTCATCAACTACAAGCTCAAGTCTGTAGCCCACCTTCCCTGGAGAATGATGACCTACAAGGCGCTCAACACCTTCATTGATGACATCTTTGCCTTTGTGATAAAGATGCCGACCATGTATCGCATTGGGTGTTTCAGAGACGGTAAGTCTACATATACTTGTCTTGTAAAGTGGTTGTTGTGTTTAATGCTATGTAGTTATTTGTATTGGAACGTTAAAATCCCTAGTTTTGCCAGAGAGTACCCCCACCGGGCACTGGGTTCTTTGACAAAGCATAGACCTATTTGTCATAATTCAGTCAGTTAAAATACCTTGGGGTATTTTTAATTCTCGGGGTTGTCGCTTCACATGGTACTACCAGAGTCGTTCGTGCCTTTCCCCATTAGACCTTTTCCCTCCTTTTGGGCGTTTTTTTTTTGACAATGTTTATTTGCATTTTTGAGGTGTTCTTTTTAGATGTTCTAATATAGCCGACAAAAGAACAACAAAACAAAGACACACACGTACTGTCTTTTTATCTGTGCACAAATCTTGTTGAATACATAAAATGATTCTATATACATTTTATTTCACTTTCCCGTTTTCTCCTATCTCGCAGATATCGTATTCATTCCATGTACACTTTGGGTAATTTTCCCGTTTTCTCCTATCTCGCAGACATCGTATTCTTCATTTACTTGTACCAGCGGTGGATTTACAGGATTGATCTCAAACGAGTCAACGAGTTCGGTTATACTGGAGAAGACCTTACCGGAGCCTCGTCAGCCTCAGCTGAACAGTCTTCGGAGCCTAAACCGGACGAGTCACAACAAAAATCAGACAAAAAGAATGATTAGTGTTTTAACGAGTGTTTCCCTCCTTGTCCTTCGCTAAATGGGTGTGAGTCTAACTTTCAATGTCATTCTTTTCGCCACGTGCGACACACGTCCCATTTTTTTGTCTCGTTGGAGTATCCATGGGAGGGTTGCCTTGTGTCCAGCCCTTCGCATGCTCCCAAATTTTTAAAACCAGTAACAAAAGTCAAAATGAAGATTAAAGTCCCCCCTCCCCCCCCCCCCGCCCATCTCCGCCCATCACCTTTTGTTTGCTCCAGGCTGTGCCTCGATGGCTGTAGGTTGTACGTTTATATATTGCTGGTAGTCGTGAATTATAACTGCTTTAGCCGGCCTACAGTCAACTGTGTCAATATATGGCTAACGTGGGGAGAGTTTTCTTGCCGGCTTCAATGGTATCGGATATAACGAATAAACTGAGATGAAATACAGCACGTTTCACTTGCGTTGACTTATGTTGAGAGTGAGTCCATTTTGCAGATTTTTGTGTTCTTTCTGTGTAAAAAGCGCTCACGTGATGGTTCGACATTGATTTAACCCTAAAGACATACCATGGGTTTCTCTGAAACGTTTCCTAACTAGTTTGTCTTCCTCACGATTGGGGTCACTATAAAACTTTTGGTAATAATAATTTATAATAATAATTTATTCATTTATACCGCGCAAATTCAATCATGCGGTTTTCAAATGCGCCTAAAAAAGTCGAAATAGTTCAAACATGATGGCCATCGATTTGTATCGGATCTGAGGTGTGCGGTGGAGAATGATGCACAAAAATTTGGAATTACATGAGTCGAAAAGTCTGAGAATATCCGACTTCCGTTACTGAAATGCCGCAAGCGTCGTAGGCCGCCTTATATATTGTACATATAGACAAGCCGACAATAATTCGCTCTAGCTGTATTAGTAGATACGCCTCACTGGTTTTCTAGTTCTTTGGTTGATCAACTTCACAAAAAGGCAAGTTTTTATGACAAAACTAGTCGGCTTATCAGCACAGGTTCTGTTTTAAACCAACCCCACAAAAACCAACTCTTGAGGAGAACCCAGGTCTCGTCTACCTTCCGAAAGCCAGAAATTGAGGATCTACACTGGGGTACTTTACTAGCCGCCCGCGCAGTGCGGACCAGGGCAGGAGTTCGCTGTGGTACTAACTAGGTACCAGCAGTTTTCTGTCACCATTTAGAAAGGAAAACCTTTTCGTCAATGCCAAAAATCAAGTTTTTGGTTTTTACCGATTCACGGCGAGTTCGTTTTTTCGATCCACTTTTTATTCTATTTTGCGAAAATTCTTTAAATAACCGAATTTCGTGACATACCTTTAGAAACATCGCCAGTTTTTTTCCCTTGGTTGCTAGGTTTCTTATCGGTCTTTGTGTTTGAAACCATGTCGGTTTAAAGCGGTGGGCTTTTGCCATTGTAGCTGGAAACAGGACTTGCGTGAGTGCTTTGTTTAACTCATTCCTTCTCAGTCAGTTGAACTCCGCCCATATAATGTAAAGAGTTAGCAACGCATTGTCCAAGTCATTTGGTCCAAAACGATGCTACCCACGCACGCCCAGCATGGAATTGCCCGCGGGTTTTGTGTCTTCTATTTCCAGACTCCGAGCAGACATCTTTTCGCGCGAAAACAACAATGCAACGCGGTTCGGTTCGCAAGAATTTGTTTCACTTTCGTTTCTGAAATACTTTCTGAGTTGCGTTGTTGATGTCGCGTCGTTAGAAGTTTTGTCACTGTTTCACCAACGAAATGCCAAAAACACGGGAAGAGAGCTTTAAGATTCTCGAGCTGCCTGAGTCTGCAAGTGAGGAGGAAGTAAAAAAAGCCTACAAACAGAAAGCACGCGAACTTCATCCAGACAAGAACCCGGACGACCCGCTGGCCACAAGAAGGTTTCAAGAGCTGGGAGAAGCGTACCAGCTAATTACTTCGGGAAAATCTGACGACGATGAACTTCCTGATGACTTCTTCATGGATCCCTTTGAGTTGTTCCTGAAAGTTATGCTTATAAGGCGAATGCAGCAACAACAGGCTCAGCGAAGATTCGGTTTCTTTGAAGATGATGACGATGATGATGATATTCCGTTTGTGGTTTTTAGTCCATTCGGAGGGTTTGTATTTGCAACAAGATCAAATAGTTACGGCCAGGGATTTTCTTCTCCACGTTACCGAAAATCAAGAGCAGAAAATCAAAGAACTGGGCATAATAAAAGATCAGGAGCTCAGAATCGTAAGTCTGGTCAAAGTCAGGCAAAGCGCGGCAGTTCGAGTCGAAATGACTATCAGAAAGGTGCGAGAGCAGATTGTTCTCATAATTCAACTGCTTCAGAGCAGCCATGTAATTCGGAGAAGTCAAAGCATGAGACAAAATTTTGCAAGGAGACGGAAGAAGTAAAAGAAAATATCGGCGAGAACTTCGCAGGTGGACGAAGAAGCTCGCAGAATGGCGAGGCAAATGATGATGTTAACAAAGTTAAGGGGGCAAGACCCAAAAAGAAAACACAACAGACGTCGGAGTCGTGGAAGAAAGGCAAGAAAAGCAATAAAGGAGGGAAGAAAAGGCCTCTACAAATGGGATCATGTAATGGTAGGTCCACAGAATGTAGTAGAATGACTAAGAATGTTGAAGAGACATGTCGACCAGTACATGAAAATTGGCAGGAAAGAGAAGATATTTCCGTTGGCAAGAATGGACAAGAACAAGAACCTTCCAGGTATTCATGTAGTGAATCCATCAGAAGCAAAGAAACTTACTCCACTAAAGATGGCATTGAAGATTTTGCACGAATAAACGTAGACAAATATATGAATAGTAATATTTCTAATGACAAAATGGGCAAAGGTGAAAGCTTAAAATCTGACACCACTACGGTTACAGAAACCAACTCGAATCCACATCAAGACAAAGAAAGTGAAGCTCAGCCATCGACCAATCAGGTTCATGCTACTGTGGAACAGAGTGCAAGCAGTGTTGATAAAAAAATGAAAGATTCTACAGAGTGTGCCACTAAAATTGAAGAAACGTTTGGCATTGTGAATGACGGAAAATTAAACCAAGTTGAAGAGGATAAGTGTGAATTAAAAGGGAAAAAGGAGAGAAGTACATCGCAGGCAGAGTCAATGAAATGTCCTACTGGAGAAGTTTGTGCTGAGTCAGCACAAAATGGAGCCAGACAAAAGACGAAGAATGAACAGACCAACACAGGAATCAGTTGTGGAAAAGGTGCAAGTACTGGAAGGAATTGGCAGCCAAAGAAAGGTGGGAAAAGGAAGAAATATGTGAATACAAAGTTTCAAAACATTGATAAGGTCATCGCTGACTCTAAAGTTTCTGAGACTACACCCAAGGAATCTGTTGCTAGCTTTGATAAGTCAGAAGAAAGGCATTTATTCACTGGTAAAGGGTTTACATGGAACAAGAAAACCCAAGAATCAGAATGCAAAGACAAGTCACAAAAGAAAACTACCAAGTGTAAGGACTCATCAAAGCCAAGCCAAATGAAAAATGAAGAAGCTGAAGGGAAAATGCGCAGCTCTGAAGCTCCATGCTCAGAAGAGTCTCCAGTTTGTGGTAGTTCACATGATTTTCCCCAGTGCAAACCTCAAGAGTATCAAAAGCGGTCTGTCGACGAGCTTTATGGTAACATGAAATGTAAGAAATCCAAAGCAGAAGCACGGAAGCAAAACCAAAGTGGTGGCCAGTATTACTTTGGAAGGAGTTGTGCAAGTAGCAGTAGAGAGAGTTCTGCAGATAATGACTTGAGAACAGCATTTAGCAATCAGCCAAATCATCGAGACCGAATTGTCAGCAACAGCGGAAGATATGGTCAAAGCTATTATCAGTCCAACAAAGACTTTGGCAGTACAAGGCCTCATGTTAGCTATGATGAAGCCAGTACAAGGCCAGAAAGTTGCTTTCAACCAAACAATGTAGCCAGTTATGGTGATCTTACCAGTTCTACAGTAATCAAGAACATTCAAGTTGAAAATTACCAAAGTAACTATCACAACCAGAACAGACAGGACTTTTCAGTCAAGAGTGAACAGCAACAAACTTTAAACCAAACAAAAACTAACTCGTGGATACAACGGGAGTCTCAGCGTCAACAGTTGTACAACATGATGCCCAAGAATCAACAAGAAGAACAGCGGCAATTGGAGATCGCTCTTGCATTGAGTCGTAAACAGGCTGTCTAGGTGAGGACAACATTTATTACAATTTTCATACTCGATAGCTAGTGAGCAACAGATTTATCCATAATATTTGAGGTAGGCTTCAGAATGTTAAAGTGAGCCCTCTAGTGACACTCGTGTGAGCATTAAGGATGGGAGGAAATATACCATCATGCTTTCTTAAAAAGTAGCTGACAGGGGAATATAGGACAAAATGTTAAAAACCTTGACCTTTGTCAATATTTGCACAGAACTGCCAGACTTGATGTTGGCTGTGTTCTGCTGCTGACTCCCCTACACATATTAAAATTAATGACAAAGGTTTTTACACTAAAAAGTAAAATCTGCATCTACCAAAGCTTGAAGAATTGAATAAGCCATCCCCTTTTCTAAAATAAGCTGCAAGTCTAAATGCCTTGAAATAGAACAATGCCCACAGGCCAATATTACCATATTGGAAGTATGATAAAAAAAAAAAAAAAATTAATTCAAGATTTTAGCAATAGGTTAATTGTTTTAACAGTTAAAAGAATGACCAAATTTCATAATGAAAATATTTGAATTCCATTCCTGTAGTCCATATATGGGGTTGTCTGAAGTACAAGCCAGCAATTGGCAATTATTTGAGTGGTTATTATGATCAGAGTGCCAGCTAGAAATTTGTCTTGTTAACTTATTATCTGGTTTATTTTTGGCAAATTTGCAGAGATCCTGCCACCTACTTTCATAGGTTGGCTTTCTGTGTCAAAACATGATTATTGACCTGTTGACAGGCTGATATAGTTATCTTACTAATATTGGAATAAAAATCTTAAATTACAAAGAATTTTTAAATACTTTAATTGATTTTATTGGAATAAAAATCTTAAATTACAAAGTATTTAAAAATACTTTGTAATTTAAGATTTTTATTCCAATAAAATCAATTAAAATCCTTGTCATTGTCATCAGTTTAAATTGTTTATTTTATTTTACCAGATTTCAACACTGTCCTTACAATGTTCCCATACTTTTCACCCCATTTTTCCTTGACAAGGATGATTGAATGTTTTTACCTGCTTTTTAATTTGCTTTAGATTTTGGCTGACATGTTGATAGCAAGATGCAAGTGGAAAGGCCATAGACATGCAAATATTCCTGGTAACCATTTTCCCAAGAATTATGAAAGGACCAAGATGTGCTAGAGACTGTTTGCAAGCAAGCAGAAAGGCCAAAACAAGGAGCAATCATTGTGCAAGCATAGTGACATAGATTGTTAATCATATATTTGTTTTTCCTTTTTGTTAACAACAGTTTATCAGAAAAAACTACCACACATATTTTAGAATTAAAGAAGAAAATACCTATTATTTTGTTTGTAAAAGGTTGTAAAGAAAACATGAACACATTAGTCAAGCTGGGTTGGGTGATATTTTCTCTATGGAACTGAGTAGCAAATGTTTGAAGTTGCTTGAATAGGAATACACTTTATATAATTATTTTGAAACTGCTATTAAAATTAATTTCTGCACCAGTCCCCGGTTTGCCGTGGGGGGATGGGCATCCACAAGGAAATCTTGGTACTTTAGAACTTAATTTAAATTGGTGCAAATTAACTTGTTCAACTCAACAGCAAATATTGGTCCGAGATAATATTCCTCCTCAGCTAAACCTCCCAATTTGGGGAAAAAGATAAAATTAAAATTTTACTTTTACTTTCTGCATTATTTTTATTCAAGTTGAATTCATTTCAGATGAATCATGGTTTATCACATTATTCCTCATTCCTACCTTGAGGATTTCCCAGTTAAGGAGATAGCACACACTGTACTTCATTGTTTTGGCCATCAGTTCAGTAATGATTCGTTGGAATGCTTGTAAAAATTTGAAATGAACCTGATTGGGCTGAATTTGAATTTGAATTTATTTACTCCTCTGTTCTTAACTTCGTGTCAATAATATCTGTAAACCTAAGGATTAAAATCTTTAGTCTAACCTGTACCACAGACAACCATACATACTAATTTTTTGTCTTTTAAGGGAAAAAAGTTTAATGAGTACATGTAGATATTTTGCACTGGCCTGTTACTCACATTTGCACCAAATTTGTGCATAAAAATTGACAGTTTATACCGGGGTAATGATGGTCATAAGTTTGGAACATTATCTTCCAAAATTAATTAATTATTTGGTTCAGAAGGGTGAAACATCTACACAAGATAAACTCTACAGCCTTTTAGATGAATACCACAATCTTCCAAAAAAAATTACTGGTATATGTAACTGTTAGTACACTTCCAGGATGTCGAATGCAGTGACTGAAACATTGGCAACGATCTGGTTAACCATTTGAACAAAACAAAAGCTGTAAATCTATTTTGCATTTTTGTCTATTCCAAGACTAGTGTAAGGCCCCTTCCAATAAATTATAAGACCATGGTTGCATACTCTGGCAGACTTGGGGGAGGGGGGGGGGAAATTTTATTTGGAAGGGTTTATATGTGGGGGCCTTATACGCAGAGGGGTTTATATTCGTAGGTTTACAGTATTTGCTGTGTAGTTTAATAGCTTCGGTTAAATTTTATTGAATTCAGCTGTACATAAATCAAGAATTGGCCTTGGATTTGTTAAGGTACTGTTTTGGTGCAGATATTGACCAAGAAATGTTTTCCCTGGAGCGCAAAAAATTGTCAAAGAAAAATTATAAACGAGTTTAACCATATTAACTATATTGAGGTTTAAGGATTAGACTATTTAGTTGAAAATTTTGTTAATAAAGGTCAAACAGTTTAGAATTTAATTAGTACTAAACTTAAGTTGTAATAAATTATTGTAAGGTTTCTTGTTGAGGTTGGGGCTGAATGCTGTGAGTACATACTATAATCCTTTTGACAGCGTTGCCTTGACTTGGTGTTAAATGTTCATAAATACCAGTAAGAAGAACTACAAGTTAAGAGTCTACAGCATTACACAGAATTGTAAAGAGCGTCATTAATTTATGTTTTAGAATGTTTAAGATCAAGTCGAGGCTAACAATCCAAGTCATTGTAATCAGTGGAAACTGGACTGTTAATTCAGGGCACTCCAAGACTTGTCATTGTTTGTACTATTACCATGGTTAAAGAAAAGAACAGTACGAGCTGAACCTTGTAGATATCATATCTAACAACTGTAACGGCTGCTATTTGAAGAAAGTTTAGCCAAGCAAAGCCATCTTCACCAATTGGGTCAGTTGGTAAACAAGTTTAGGTGCAAAACTGTTGACGTTAATTGGTACTGGTGTTGGCATTTTCAAGGAAAATTGGATGCAACAAGGATGTAGTTTTCTTGAACATTTATGTATTTTGGTTTGCTGTTACTATGGCAAAACACATCTGGTGTTGTAAGCAATCACCTTGAAAAGAAATAAACTCTAGTTTCTGATGGTTACTTCTTTTGATATTTCACTAACTGTTACTGCAACGAAAGCTAAGTCCGTAATCATTCTAGTTTGGTGCCAGCTTAAGTTTTTGAAAAGTTGAGGTGGCACCGAACAGTTGTCAGTTTTTGAATTGTAAAATATTTCTTCTTTAATTATATGATCATATTGATTTTTGAACCAAGAATGAGTTTTGCTGACTTATTTTTGCATAGAACATAGTTGAGTTATCAAAACAGGAAGCAGCAAGACCCTTAAGGATTGCCATTGAAACTGTAACTAGACTTGGACTACAGTGGTTCATATTTGAGAAGTTATTTTCCAATCATGCACAGAACAACTGTTAGTACACTTCCAGATGTCAAATACAGTGACGTTATAAATGGGAAAATGGTATGAGCCGTCTTAAACTGTGGTGCAAAGAAAAACAAGATTTTAGGTTAACTTGGCCTTGCCTAACATTGACTTTTCGAAAACCTTTTCTGTCTGGGGGGTTAACCTGTCCCAGAAACCATTTCATGATGCAAAGAAAGGCGAGATTAGAATCCTCAACAATCCCTTAGTCTGCTCTGACGAAGGGTTAACGCTCGAAACGTCAGCTTTACACCTAACCTTACGGCGAAAAACATACCATATCAACTTTTGTTGATCACAACCCATATTCAACTCACTCGCCAACGCAGAGAAACAGGTTTTTTCAAAACTAGTCTTCCGCGATTAGAATAACTTTGCTTTACGTTGCTGCGAGTACTGGACATGAATAAATTCAGTTGCGAAAAACTTTTCTGTATGAGAGTCGTGTTGCGGCTCTTCCGTTTTAAGTTCCTTTTTGATATCAAATGGAAAGGAAAACACAGAGTTAAACAAAGACAAATAAAGTGTGTGTTAAAAAGTACTCTAGCTTGCGAAGCGGTTGTTTTTTAGGGGAGAGAGCAAGCGTCGATCGAACGAGCTGCCATGGAATTTTTCAAATCATTCCTTGACATATTGGTTAATGCAAATCCCCCGCCCTGTACCCTCAACATCTATAAGAACTATAAAACGAAAAGTCTTTTTATTTATTCTCTGCTCCAGTATGCGCTTAACATGTTCTTAAATATTGGACCTTTTGACAATCTCGACGTTTCTAAAGATTTATAATAAACTAATTTCCATCTTCTTGAAAATGATAGCAAGTTCTCGTTCTCAGTTTTCGATATTACTTCAAATTTTTTTCAAGCGTTTAAAATTACTTGATATAAGAACTTAATCCGCAGTTAATTAGTTAACTGCCATTGTTATGTACTCTACGAATTGTATTGTAACTAAGTAAGCGGGGAAATAACTCCTTTGAATTATATTCCTTGTAACAGTTAAATGAAATTATATCAAAAATAGTGCAAAAGACCCGCGCAGAATTTTGGGCGAGAAAAAATCAAAATAAAACACAAAAACTTTCTTATAAAAAAATAAATATATAAAAAGTGTGCATTTCTGAAACTGATCCAAAAATATTTGAACTGGTTCATTCCAGCTTTAATGAAGATCCTCTGGCTCTGGTACAAAATTTGGAATTCCATTTCCGAAGACCTTTTCATAAACGTCCAATCATAGACTAAATATCCGAATTTTATATGAAAAAGGTCGTTACTATATAAATATATATTTTTGAATAGATATACATCTCAAATTAACCGGCTATGTGTAATTTGAAGTTATTCCTTCATGAACTTAACAGCGAGGGGCAACATTGTGTTTAAAGTTTGCGTATTAACTCTTTCGGTTACTTATTGATACGAAGCACGTGATGCTATTCCTATTGTCGCAAATTGCTCCACACTTGGGACTGAAGCCTGTTGCTGCTCTTTACTGAGGAAATTCGGCAATTCTATTGCCGTCCTGGTCTCAAATTGGTGACAAAGAACAATCGGTCTTGGGGATTTGCACCTTCCGGCTGATTGAGCAGTTGAGGTACCTTAATATTTTCAAAATACGGTGTAAACAGGGACAACTTATTGGTATAACAGCAGTGTCAGTTATTCAGCGAATATAAAATATTGACAGCACAAGTTTCTTTGTCCTACGATTTAACTGTACGGCCGGTCACTTTATCTGTAACCTGAAGATCGCGCGAGTCACAGGAGATTAATTGTTGACGATGAATACAATTCGTCCCTCAAAACCAGTAGTCGCCGTATTTCTCCTAATTGCAGTGTTGAACGTGTGGTATTTTTATGGCCGTCATTCGAAAACACCCGTACGTCCCTTTCCAGGAGTGTATGTGGTTGGATCGGAGTACAATCTGGGGAGTGAAGACAAAACCTTGGACTCTGATGGGGTTAAATATGTACTTATTTTGCCCCATAAACTCGAGCAAAGATCTGGATTGCGTGGCTTTGATGCGTTAAGCCCTCGTGACCGGAAAAGCGTCACGCAACTCGTGAACCTCCTCGAGGGTGACGCTGAATTTGACGGCGCGACAGGTCGTCGTTCCAGCAACTCAAGAAAGGACGGCGATAAAACTGAGCCGTTGTCAAAGCAAGAATCAAGAATATCCTTACAGAGAACTGCTTGTCGGTTTGCGGTAAATATGTGGACTGTAGTCATTCGTAACACAGGTCCAATAGTGGTTCGAGAAAATTCGGATGCTCTGGTACAAGTGTGTAATTTCGTGCAGGGTGCATTCTTGCTGCGCAAATCAGTGTTTCAATCCTTGCGGTGGAATCACGAATATGGAAAGCTTGCTGCTTTGGATTTTTTTCTACGCTCTAAAGGAAAACTTCGGGTTGCCAAACTTTCTGACTGTATAATTTCCAGGCGGCTTAACAGACAAGATCGAGGTCAGTACGAAGGGTACTCGGGCCGGATGTTCAAGGATTACGGCAAGCTGGGAAAGGATCATAAAATCTTGCGGATAGTGCGCCCTAAAAGGGTGGAATGGACTAAGTGCGCACCTTTATCGAAAGGATCGTCCCTTTGCCCAGCGACGTCCCAGTTTTTGCAGTTCAATGCCCTTCGTAACCCTTTCATGCCCATATGCTGTAGTTCTATGTTGAATAAAATTTTGCAAGCTGTAGCCGAGGCGATGCACAGTGCTCGGGTGGACTTTAGAGTCATTTACAACGTGGAAATGGAAATGAAAAGAGGAAGTAAGATCTTGATTCTTAATAAACCAGATTTAGATCTCGCTGTGTCAAAGAAAGACAATGACAACTCCACGGTGCATCGGATTCTTCAACAAGTGCTTGGATCAAATTACTACGTAGGTGAGAAAATGCACGCACGTTTACCGATTAGCCGTATCGTGCCTCATTTTGCATCCTCAGTTAGGGTGAACACTAGTCGGGTATTTGCTGGAGACAAGGACATGGTTGGGAAGTCGTTGTTTAAAAATGACATTCTTAGAGAAATGAAGAAACTGCTGCCTGTGACAGGAAACCTCAAAGAACGTGGCTACATTGATCTTCATCCCGCCCCCCGACAGTACTTTCAGTCCTCAACCACTGTGCTCATTGGTGGAAGAAAGTACAAAGCGTACAAAACTTCTTAGCGAACAAGTATACCCCCCCCCCCCCAACAGTACTTCCAGTTTTCAGTGTCTGTACTTATTGGCGGAAAAAGTAGAACTGAATATTATACAAGACTTGCAAGCTTTCAGAGCGGATTGTTGCGTTGTTCGAAGGTTAAATTCCTTCTTGTCGCAACACACACAGTGGGCGAAAAGAATGTTTTACGCTGCAAACATTTTCCTCCTTATTTCTTTAAACCCGGCCAATTTTGAGAGCTGCAAGCATCTTTTTCATCATTATCATTTTCGTTTTCGATTGTGCAATTTTTTCTTACAGTTCCTTCCACTTCAACTTCCGACGAATCAAAACGGCTGACCCCTAAATACTAAGAATAGATCAAGAACGAGCTTGTTGTATAGTTTTCTCTGCCGAAAATGATGTCATCACTTTGATCAAGCACACTAATGTTTACACACTTCCTCGCTACAAAATTGACTTAAGCGGTACACGACATGGTTTTTGTAAAGTATTCAGAAGAAATGAGGCTGAGTTTGCTGTAAATTTGAAGAATAATGAGGTTCGACCAAAATTGTATGGTATAAAAGAAGCTAAATCAATTTTGGAACAATGTTCAGTATTCAAGAGTGAAACAAATGAATAATTTTGAGGCTTGTCGGAAACGTGCAGAAGTAGAATCGGATTCTCAGGCTTTTGCAGTATCGCACGCAATATTTTCAGGGGTAGACATATACACTGCTTTCATAATTTGCTCCAGTGACCATAAACAATAACTACAAGTGGAGGTCAAGTTCCAGTTTCTCGCCGGCATACATTTGCTGTATTTTGGCCCTACTGACCATGGCCACTGGGGCGTATTATGAAAGTGGTCTTTTACGTGCAATATTTTGTGCAATGTTGCACCGTGTAGCGTCATCATCCCCCACATGTAGTTTTGCTAAAAAAAACATGTCGACAAAGACTGATCTGGCTGTCTAAAGACTCTAAGAGGCATGAAAAAGATAACAAACATGGATAAACAATTGTTCAAATTGCGACAGTTATTTAACCATACAAATTGCCACGTTATTACAAACTATGACAGTACACCCGTCACCACAACCACCGAATTCGCTCACCCATCCCAACCCCTCATTGGCCATCCCACTTCCAACACAGACACAGACACAGACACAAACACAGAGACAGACACAGACACAGACACACACACAGACACACACACACATAAATTACGGATTTTTATTGACACAAAAACCATGTCAACCGTTAGCCTGCTGGATTCTTACATGTAAGCTATTGTTATGGATAATCAAATATAAATTGAAAAAAATGGAATATATTTCAATTTCGCATGTAGTTACTTTACTGTTACGTCACGAAGGTTAGCTGTTTTGCGATAGACCGGATCTTATGAATCCCATTACACATTTATTTCAAGTTGTGATGATGGA
>JAOBYE010336540.1:0-15093 GCA_025403585.1 Parazoanthus swiftii | reverse complement strand
ACCAGGCCGGGGATTGAACCCGGGGCCTTCTGGTTGGGAGCCAGAGATCTTACCGACTATGCCAACCACGCTCACACATTCTCAGCTTGTAAGAGATAGAGTGTGTATTGGAAACAGTGCGCAAGTCAGGAGATGGATCGTGTGCCTATATTAGCAACAATGCTCTACCTTTGTGAAGTACAAAGCAAGACTTGTCGAGACTTCACAATTCTTCTACACTTTTTGATTTTCATCTATTTGCTAATGACGCCAATCTTTTTATAGGTACAAAGATTTTAATGTTATACAGAGTGATGTCAATGCTGAACTGACAAAAATTTACACATGGCTTTGTGCAAATACGTTATCCCTTAATATAAAAAAAAATCAAATTAAGTCATTTCATCCTCCTCAACGAGAAACATCTGCAACATTAATTTTATGCTAGATAACAAATCATTCTCACAAGAAAAATCATTAAGTGCCTCGGTATTTTAATTGACTCAAATCTTTCCTGGAAACCTCAAATTAGCAGTTTAAGCAAAAAAATTAAGAGAAGTGTTGGCATTCTGTCAAAGCTCCGATTCTATGTTGGCATTGATACCATTTGCAATCTCTACTATGCCTTAATATACCCATTTCTTATTTATGGTATACTGTATTGGGGCAATAATTACCCTAATATACTACTACCTATCAGTTGTGTTACAAAAAGAAGTTTTGCACATTATTACATTTTCTAATTTCCGTGAGCATTCAAGTCCATTGTTCAAACTCCTCAAAATCATAAAACTTAAAGATCTAGCAGACCCGTAGCCAGGAATTTTGTTGGGGGGGTGCAAATTTCGTAAACTTGGACTCTTAAAAGCCAAATTATGGAGCACACACTTATGGCTTGTTTTTTTAGTCGTTTCGAATTATGGTAGGACCAACTGGTACGATAAATCTATTCGGGCTTCTTCATCGTCCTATTAAACCTCAAAATGCGGACCTTTTTGGGTCCGTGGGGGGGGGGGGTGCATACGCATCCCGCGCACCCCCCCTGCCTACGGGCCTGTCTAGTAACACTCAACAGGCTAGTATTCATGTACCACTATCATAACCAACTGTTACCATCCTTCTTCGATACATTTTTTACACCAGTAACCCAATTTCACTCTTACAATACGCGTTCTGCCTCTAAGCAATCTTATTACCTTCCATTTGTTAGAACTAATCATGGGAAACTGAATGTAAGAATCTTGGACCACAAATATGAAATTCCATATACGTAAATATGAATTTTCCTCCCTTACATCATTAAAAAAACCATTAAAAAGATTTTCTTTCAAAATATTAAATGTTTTTCTATTTGGTTTAATAAATACATTTAACATACATGTATTGCTGCACTACCCCAAAAGTATTGTGACAACTCTTTGAGAAAATTTCTGAGCCTTCTGCCTAAGCTTTGCGTGTGTACCCATTTATCTGTGCTATCGCTCCTTTTTTGTTTTGTTTTGTTTGTTTGTTTGTGTCCTTCGACAACTGCAAATAACAAATGTACTCTGATCCCCTGAACTAGTTAGCTTTCAAGTTATTTCAGGGAATCACTCAGCCCCCCTATTTATTATTATTTATATTACCTGTTAATCGAATGATCAGTAACCTACTCAGGGGAGAAAAATATAATTTGTCTTGTCTTGTCAGGACAACGCGCTTGTTTCGTACTGCACCATTACATACATTCTAAACTGAACTTAGGTACAATAATTTAGAACAGCATTGCGAATGTGCATGACAGTAACCATAGTCAGATTTAGCTAGAAACTGTAAAAGGTATAACTAAAGTCGCTAATTTTCATTTTAAAACTTTTTTCAAAATGTTCACCAATTTGTGCCATAAATTACAAATTGTACACGAAGTACACTGCTCGGTTCATTTCATCTGTAAGAGAAGAGGCTCTTGTTAGACAGCGTACAAGCCAATGACAAGCTATTGAGTACGCTGCACTAATGAGAGACAATGCGCCCGTTAGGCAGTGCGCTATTATATTCCCAGTGCGCCAATTTATAGACGTGTGCTTATAAGAGACAGCGCCTCTATTAGGAAAGGTGCTGTTACATACGACGAGTTTAATAAACGTGTTTTTGTGATCTTCTGATCATTTACAGGGTATAAAAAACTTTTATAAATTACGTGTTTTAGCGAATAAATGTGTAAAATTTGAGCTCAAAACTATGAGACCCAGCAAACCCAGATTGAGTCCGCCTCGGTGATCCGGGTTGACTTCCACGGGGTCAAAAGATTTGGACTATATGACGAACGGTGCAATACTGTTGGTGATGAACCAACGGGTCGGTCATTAACTACGCTCTTAATACCAAAACGGTCTGCGTAGGCCCAGATAAAAAAATGCATTTAAGATTTTAGACCTTGAAAAGATTTTTAGACAAAAGTGAGATGTTTTACAGAGTTCTCAGAGACTTTTAGACTTTATGAGTTTTTTGTGTGGTTAACGAATGAATAACTTGACTTGACTTGAAATTGCCACTTTATTTTTTTTCAAGCCTATTTAGTATTTTGTTGTTGATAGTTGAGAAAAACATGATGAGTTACGATATTACAGTGTTTAATGAATGCATTTGCATTAAGAGTGCGAACTGTAGTAGGATTTCAGATTGTCTTGGGTCTCATCTGATCATTTGCTATTGGAGTTCGGTGTTTTGGTATAGTTGAACTGATTAACAGAACAAGACAATACTAGTTCTGTTGTTGAAAGAAACATGATAAAACTCCATGGTGTTTATAACATTCATCTGTGTAATAGGTTGAGGCTATCATCGGATAATTACTTGCTTTTTGCAAGGGGTGCAACTTTTTCTACTAGTCAAAACGAATGTGCGTCTATAAGAGTGTTTTGTTTCAAAGATGTTGTTTTAAATTTCAGGATGCTGCATCGAAGTGGCAGCCGAGTCCGTCTCCAGCAATCGGCAGCGAAAAGTGTACTGCTTGCTAAATACGAGAAATCACTTGCAACCCCGATTAGCATTGATACTTGTGTGTGTGATTGGGGAGGGGGGGAGGGGGGTAGGGCTCTAGCGAGTCCAGGCTCGGCGCACGGCCAATAAATGAAAGGTTGGGGCGAAGATAGAGCGCGCGGCGCTCAGGCCTCCAGTCATATATGTCCTCTTTTCCGCTGACCACGCAGTCACGAGCGAGCAGGCGCCAAACCACATTCGAAAACAACCGGTTTTTTTTATTTTGGTTAAGAAAAGGGAATGCTTCGCTGTCCTTTTATAAAGTACCGACGAACACATCTGGTTCAGCGGATACCGTGCAATCTTGAACAACTTATTCAAGGATCAATTCAAGCTGTGCGCCTTTCAATTTTCAGTTAAATAGGATAAAGTATATTGGAGATTATATGTTATTTACAAATATTACTTTATAAACGACGTTTCCCATGAGGTTCTTATGAGTGTTCCTGTGCATATCAACCCATGCACTGTATCCAGAAATACGAAACCAGATGGGAGAAGATATAATTAAATAATGTCTTTTTTTGTAGTCTACAACTCTTTTAATTTCCTGTAATCTAAAAGGAAGTATTAACCGTTTTATGCTTTTGACGAGTGGATAATGGGACTGACCGCTTGACGAAATGAATGACGTAGAGGCTAAGTGTTCTGGATCAAATGGCGGAATTTTTTTGCAATTGCTATTTTAAGACTGGAATTTTGTGTGGGCATAAGTTTTTATTGCGCGCGTTGATTTTTCAACAGACCGTGGTTGAATCAATATAACGCATGGTACCTTGCTGATCAATAACAAAACCCTCATTCGTTTTAAAACAAGGATCGATCAGAGAAGAGCTGTTATCTCGTCTCAAATCAAACAGCAGAAGGCTGCGTTGGAACTTGGATATGTCTGAATATGGTTCAACTGTAATTAACTAAAACTAAGCAGTTTGAAAGCAGTTGAAAACGTACTTCAGTCGCTGATTGTCTCGACCACAGCATCGAAATGGACGCGGAAAATTTCATACGCGCCGGTGACTACGGACAAGCCCCTGAGCTGCAGCTGAAACTGCGACTCAATATAAAACGATAAACTAAAATTGAAAACAAGAAAGGTTTTTCAACCTCCAGAGCTCAATAGACTGAGAAGCCGGGACGAGAACAAAGTCTTTGGTCTCGATAAGCATTAAGTATTTTAGAACTGACTGAATAATAATTAATATTCTGTTTATATTCATAAATACTAAAAGAGCTTCATAGTGACACAGGAAGTCGTCAACCGAATAATATGCTTCTTGTATTATATTAAGCTGGATATTTCTTTATAATGGCAAATTAACCCATGCAATAATTGAACTATACGACCAAAACCATCAATTGCTGCATCATCAATATTGAATTCTGAACCGGATGTTTTCCAAAGGCAGCTGGCAGTTATAAAACTGCTTTGAAATGCAAAGGAAATGGAACAACTAAAGTTTAGTCACCATGTGTCATATAAAAGCCATAAATGATTCAGTCAATGCTGGGTGTATGGATGACTTACAGTGACAGGTTAAAACTCGAGTTTATTTAGCTTTTCTTGTTATAGCTGTACAAAACACAATTGATGAAACTGTAAATGAGTTGTGGGCGACCCTTAAGCCCATCACACTCTAGCCGAGTTTTTGTCGGGAGGCAGCCTATTTTCCAGCCGGTTTTGTCGCCGACAAACTGACTGGGCTGGCTGGTGTGGGGTGGTTCCCGACAAGCAATGACAAAATCGGAAAGCGTTTAAGCTCGTTTGAATTTCAGACGTCAGTCCTGGCGGATCTGTTCAGCCGGCTAGTATCAGAGAGGTGGTCCCCGGCATTAATTTGAATCATTATTATTGAAATATTATTATTACTATATATTATTGTAGTTATTATTATCTGATCATTATTATTATTATCACCTTATTGTTGTTGTTATTATTAATGTCATTATTGGTTATTGTTGTTGTTTTTGTTGATGGATGAGAGCAAAATAGATGAATAACTTTATTAAAGCTACTGTTCCGCGATGATCCTCATCGACTAATACATGAGCAAAACCTCGGCTCATATTTCCCGTATAGCTCTCATTCCCGGTGAATAAATAGACAGAATACTGGGGGGGGGGATGGGGGAGCGTAGCAGTCCTCTCTTTCGACTATCAGACGGCAGTGTATGATAAAAATAAACGAGTAGAGAACACAAAAGTTGTTCAGTACTAATATTAGTATAACGGTCAACTCACACCATCCACCTCCCTTTCAATTGATCCTGGATCCGCTCCGTGAGAACTATAAAGTGAAGAGCCTAAGTTTTATACCCACTTTTATATCCACTCCTGTAAATATCTGTGTGTATTCACTAACAAGCAACTGATTGGGAAAGCGGCCAAAATTTGAAATGAGAAAATTTGGGGAAAGGGCCAGTTAACTGAACAGCTATTCTTAGAACGTTTCAGTATGCACTTGACAAAGTACGAGGTAAAACGTGCCACTCTTAAGTTAAGTTCTCCTGGGGGTTCTAATTGATGCAACTTACTCCAAATCGAAATAATAAACAGCCTCGTGTTTGAAGACCTAATCACGCACCCCCTTGCACACCAACAAATCTTATTTGGCCGTCACGTAAACATGTCAACGGGGAAAACTCAAAAAGTGGCAATTTTTTGCTCGACAAATCGATCACCTGTTCAGAACTAGCATGCTAGTTTTCGAACAAGGAATCGTGACAAGGGAAAACACGTCAAACGACAAAGCATGTTCGTGTGTCCGCTCAACAAGGTTGAAGCTAAGTCAGGAAACACTTGTCAGGTCACAAGTAGAAAACTTTTAGAACATTTTATGAATTATGCGCGCTATAAAAACTATTTTATTATTATTATTATTAACTTGCCACCCTCCCTTCAGACACTAGCGAATATCTCTTGTTATTGAAAACTTGTCAAAAAAACCTTTTTGTTTATAACGGGTTTTAAAAACTTGTTATATCAAAACTTTTTGTTATTCTTTAAAAAATACCTAAGTTTTTTTCATCACTTAATTTTAACCCATCAATTTTGATATTGCAGACATCGCTACAATACTCAACATTATCTGTCATGTAGTTCCCTTGTTGCACAATACTCAAAACTATTTTCTTTTGCCGGATTTTATTTATGTTTCCTTAGATCTTACTATGAGATTTTAAACACGATAAACTTCAATCACTTCATTCTTTCCATCCAAATTTTCGTTTTTATTTATTTATTTATATTAGCTGAATTTGATTTCACCTGGAACCGTGTCTTCCTTTCATTCCCATTGCTCACGTTTTTTCTTTATTGTAATCTGATTTTTAACATATCATATATTTCAGCAAGGAACGAAATATAGTTGAAGTAATGACAAATGATAAAAACTTACTTGATTACTGTATGTATAGAAATTAATAAAGGTATCGTTAGTTAGCAACTTCGCGGAGATACCAGGCTTGTTTGTCAGCGGAAAGGCATCTATGAGATTTTTTATTTTGTCCTTTTGGCTTCATCGCTGCTTCATTCGTTCATATTCTGAACATCAATAACAGTATTTACAATTTTTTTAAAAATAAAACACTCATGTGGAGGCCATATGGTAAACACTCTCTTAGGATTTCCCTCCGGTATACGTGACCGTGTTTGAGGCTGTGGGTTGAAGGTTGGTCCAAAAAGCCCCGCCTTAAAACCAAATTCAAATGCTGGAGATACTTTTGTGGATTTGTGCCACAGGCTGTACATTTGAAGGACAAACGAAAACGGCTTGTTAGTTTTTTTTTATTTGAAATTTTTTGGGGCATTTTTAAGCCTTTTAAAAAATAAATTATAATCTCAGAACTTCGCTTTTGACTTGACTATTTTTGGGTTTCTTGAAAACAATTTGGGTTACTTTTACCTAGATGAGTTAGACTGAAACTTGAGGTGCCAAGATCTTAAAGAGATTGGTGACCTGTCTTAAAAAATCGCCATTTTGTTTTTGAAATCTCAATCAATTCAGCTTCAGGGTACAACGGTCAAATATGTCACCATAACAACTTTGAACTGGATCCAAATTAAAATTGCAAATTTATGAAAAATCAAACGCAATATTTTAGAAGTTTACAATTGTCTGCGACCTTGTGAAACTTCAATATCCCATAAATAAACCACAAGGTCACTCAACGCCTTGGAGTAAAATAGATTGTGATCCGACCCCGCCAAGAAACATTCCCGCTGTTTTTAATGTGTAATATGCTACATTACATGTATTATAATAATTTCCGAAACAAACTAGAAAATAATTGCATTAAGTTTTGCTACTCTCCCACAACCGACTTAAAGAATTCCAAAATCGTGTCG
The DNA here is from genome assembly GCA_025403585.1 of Parazoanthus swiftii. Classification (NCBI taxonomy): domain Eukaryota; kingdom Metazoa; phylum Cnidaria; class Anthozoa; order Zoantharia; family Parazoanthidae; genus Parazoanthus; species Parazoanthus swiftii. The sequence continues at coordinate 7,749 of JAOBYE010336540.1, read as the reverse complement.
TAATCAGCGAAGATACAAACGAACTACTTTGTTTTTATACTGAGTGGGCAGCTAGGCGTAAAAAGTGCAAACCAGTAATCTGGCGGGAAACAATCGATTTTTCGCCTCAGTTGAAGTTTCTGTGACGAAGCCGCCAATCAAAAGCAAGTTGCCAGGCAACAAAGGACTTGGCTCCAAATTACTGTTAAAAAAGGGGCAAAACAGTGTTCACCGACGCATACATAATGTAGGTACACTCACTTTGGATAATAATAGATTCTCAGTTTTAACGAACAACAACCAAACTGATAGCCGAGTGCTAAAAAATGAACATGAAGTTTCGAGCGAAGTCACTTGCTTTCTACCAGCATGACAGAACTCAATGATGATATACAGCGTTCAGCACCACAGTCATTCATCCTTCGGTGAGTACAGTTCACCAGTTCACGTTTTGAAAACGAACAATTCTTGAACAATCCATGATGACAAGTAATTGGAAGTCAAGTCAATTTAGTTCAGCTATATTCAAGAGATCACGGAGTATTCATAATTTATTAACTCTTCAATTTACTGTTAAGAGCTCGAAAATATACATCATGTTTCAGCGACATATCACATCTTGATTCAAAATTACTCTGCCAGTGACAGCAACAGAGAACTCCGCATTTTTTGTGAAATTCAAATTTTGCCCCATACTCGGTGACCACTGAAGTAGAAACTAGTTTCAAGTTAGGATAAACTTCGTTAAATTTAGGCTTCGTAATGATCTCGTAGCAACACCCAGCCTTCAGCGTCAAGTCATCCAGAAGCAAAACCCATTCGAGTACTGCGCTGTATATTTCAAGTTATTATTTGAAACCAATTGACTGTCTTAAGCGCGTCTCGCATTGTATGTGTTGAAAAGCGACACTCGAATGGGTTCCCAGAAACAAAACAAATAATTTATAATCGGTCAGTAGACTGCCTTTTGCCTTGAAACAATTTGGTGAACGGTCTCATTTCATACCGATTGTTTTTCTTTTTCTCAGTGGCGTTAAGAAAACTTATTTCCTCATTTCGCATGTGTTTCTTTCATCAAGATAAAACAAAGAGATCTGCAGCGCACAACACAGCTGTTCTTTTGAAGTTCAACGCGAGCCTCGGGCTCGAGTAATCGTGATCTGTTTTTGTATTTTTATTAATTTTAGATGATGGCGGGGGGTTCGTTCCAATTATCGCTAGTTTGGTTTCCCTGGGCACAGTCGTGGTCATCTGTTCGTGGTGTTGGTGCTGGAAAAAATCAAAATCTCGAGACAGTGACAGCGAGTTTTCTTACTCGTCCACCGAATCCCTCACATCGCCATCGACAAAAATGAAGTATCGCTCCACGGTTGCAATTAAAGGAGTCAGCCCCGGAGTTCGCTCTCAGTACACTTCCGTTTCCACTGAGAGCTCACCATATGGCTCGCCTCAAGTTTCGCCAGGACTGAAGAGGAAAGGCACAAAGTTTGTTTACCCGCCACCTCCGGCTCCCGGGTACGAGATACAGTCCCCTCAACCGGATGTTGGCGGCATTGAACTTCCTCCCGAGCCACCCGTCCCCGCAGCGACTTCCAAAGAGTTCTTGGGCAAACTTTACTTCTCCATTAGCTACGATTCTAACCACATGGTACTGACAATAAAGATTTTGAAAGCCACTAGTTTACCAGCCAAGGACTTCAGTGGCACCAGTGATCCGTTTGTCAAGATATTGCTTCTACCGGACAAGAAACACAAACTGGAGACCAGGGTGAAAAGAAAAAACTTGAATCCAGTTTGGAATGAAGTCTTCACTTTTGAGGGGTTCCCGCATAACAAATTAATTGCTAGAACTCTTTACCTGGAAGTTTTAGATTATGACAGATTTTCCAGGAATGATCCGATTGGACAGATTGAAATCCCACTCGCAGATGTGGATCTGGGTCCAATGGCTTTGACTTTCTGCAAAGAACTTCATCCCTGCAAGAGGGGCCAGGTTAGTGTGAATACATGACTTTTTGTACTGTGGGAATTCACCATGTTTTTCGCTTAGTGTGTGAATATAAAAGTGTTTTATTGACTATTGTACAGACGATTACAACAGTAACGAATGTCGCGAAAATTAAAGGTCGGGGCTTTTATAAACTACTTCCGTGAAAGGAAGTGCTGGAAGTTCGACAATTGATTTGAGTATAATTGAATTTCTGATCGTTCAAAAAATGTATTAATTGTAATAATTAAGATATAAAGTTAATTGAATTTCAGTCTGCTTTGCTTCTTTCAAGAACCACTTTATTCTTCATTTTCTGGCAATTTATTTAAATTTAGATTGTTCTATTAATTTTGTTCAAACTTTATCTGTGAATTAAAAAAATGCGTGAGTTTAATTAATATTTAGAGTAGCGCGGCTTACCGGTAATTGAATAAAATGATCTCGGGTTACAAAAATACTAAAAGCACCATATTTTTATAATTATTAATTCGGGTTGTTAAATTGCGAATGTAGCATAAGTAGTTTATTGTTTTTTCAAATCACGCAACAGTACTTTTTTAAAATAAATAACCAAAAGTGTTTTCGGCTGAATTTAAAAGTGAGGGCATTTGTAGTCAACTGAAGTGATGTGAAAACTGTATTCAGAAAATCTTTGTTATAGTTTTCAAGATTATGGCGAGGTTTTGGGCAAAGCTTCATTAATTATTTATTATTTTAAAATTATAAAGGTTTAAAGCATGTTGAAGACGGTTCCAATAAAAGCATTTGCTTCCAAAAGCTGAGAGTAAAAACTCATGGAAGCCAAAGCAATCACAACATAATATTCTTTTCAAATATCTAAATAACGAGTCCCAAATCTTATGTAAGTGCATGTTGGAGGTTTTTTCTTTTCTTTTCTGAGAGCTAGAGATAGCAGCAACCATTGGTTTTCTGTTTTAAATTTTGAAATCTACTTCGAACGTCTACTTTCCATTTACTGTATGTAATTTAAAAAGCTAATATAGTTTGACAAAAATGAATTTGAAAAGTATTTAAAATAGATTTTAAAATTGTATCGTAAGATACAGAATCGTTTCCACTAAAAAGCTTATTATTGGATTTCAATATGATTTATCAGATTTCTTTCAGGTCTTTTTTACGCCAAAATATTGAGTAAATTGACATTAGTTTTTGGATTACAGCAAACTTTTCATGGAAATACTAAATAAAAGAAAGCAATAAATTACTCTCAGGTTTATTGATAAACATGATTCGTGTTTTTTATTGAAAAAAATTTCACTTGAAGTGTAAAATCAATCAATACACCCACAAGACAATTTAGTACTTCCTGATGTGAACCAAGAATTGTCATTTTTGTTTGCAATTTGTTCTTTATAACAAACTACACATCTCTTTTTGAAGGCAAATAAGGAATTTTCATTTCGATAAAAAATTTAAGTAACCGTTTAATTACTAGCTTGAGTTATCCAGAAGATGCGAAATTCAAATTCCACAATCATGCACAGAAATAAACAATTTCAGCTGGCAGTCAACGCTATTTTTAAAAATTGCCGACTGGGTGAAAAAGTAAAAAAAAATGAAAACTTCAAAAGAAGGTTCACTCTTTTTTTTTAAAGAAGCAGATATTTTGGCCAATACTTATTGTTCTAATTTTTTGGGTAGTTTCAACCCCAACTTTTTCCTAAACTGTTTTTTTTCTAAAGTTAATGAGATTGCTGTTATTTGGGAAAATCACCCCGAAATGAACACAACCTCACTCCTGGAGCTTAAGCCATTATAACAAGATTCAGATGAAAACAAAATAATTAAGTGCAGGAAATATGACTGATGTAATTTGTCTTGAAACAATGTTATGGCTCAAAATCTTCCCAGCCTCAGATTGTTCTCAAATTTTGGGTCATTTGTGCCTAATTTGTTCTTATAAAAATGTGTGTAAAAAATTAACCAATCTTGTAAACATGGGCTGTGACCATCAGTAAAACCTTCAATCAATATTTTTGCAGAACAGGACACAATGAAATACTTTTAATGAGCAAGTGCTACTGGCTGACAACTCAAAAATCACATTTAGCAATGGGCATTCCTTGATTCTCCCAAAATACTTGTTCAAAACTACCTCTATGCCAATAAAATTAATTGTCCTGGATCAATTCTACTACAGATCAATACTGAATATTAAAAGTTATTTCATGTGGAAAATGTGAACCCTGATTCTTGGTTAAATTGGGTAAGGGTGAATGGAGTGTGTACTATCTGCCCTATGTCCATGAAAGTTTATTGGCTACATGACTTGTATTTTCAAATCTGCCATTAATATAATTTAATTTAGAGAAACTATTGTATAAATGCCTTTCTGTGCTTTTTGGTTTATCCAAGGGCTCCATAAGTAGCAGCTTATCAAGTTCCAAATCTGTAGTATATGCAATTTAACTCATCAAATTCCAAATCTGTAGTATACGTAATTTAATTGTGAGTTCTGATGTGGGCTCGTAATGAATGCTAAAATAATTTGAACTGTATTCTTGTTTACTGAAGGAGTTGCTGGGAGACTTGCTGATTTCCCTGATGTATCAGCCATCAAACAACCGAATTATTGTGGTTGTCATGAAAGGGGCCCGAATCAAGGCAATGGATATAACTGGCACTTCAGGTCAGAAACTATAACTTTCTTTACACAGCTAAAACACCATTATGTGAGCAGTAAGTAACACTTGAAGTTCACTCAAAGTGTGGTCCTCTACACTTGGTCATTTAGTAATTCTTAAGTAGTCCCTGATCAAGTGCCTTTTGGTCAGGTGTCTCGACATGTACAGTAGGGACATATCAATGTTGGTTTGTGGAAACTACCCACCTACCTGTCCCCCGAGGTTAGTATATTGGTTCTGAGGGGGGGAGGGGGGGCGGGCGAGGCAGGGCGGGTTGGCGGTTACACAGATATCTACATAGATCTATGTGAAGAGGATGTGTAGCGAGTAAGGAACTGATGCCCCTCTCATTAGTACGTACAGGACACCTGTAGATTACTGTACTAGAATGCCTATATTTGGTGGGTGTCTGTAATGTAATGAAACTATGCATGCTTGTTTTTAAAATGAGTTTTTACCACTTAAAAAAAAAATCCTAAAATCCTAAATTTACTATGAATAGTTGTTATTATTACAATGATGGGGAGAGGCTGGACAACTCTTAGTAAATAACATAAATTAAATGTTATTTGAGAAGTAAAGGCTGTCCTGAAATTTTGGAATAATCTCAGAATTATTAATGAAGTTCCAAACTTGTGTCAATTTCCAGGCAAAAAATTATTACAGATAGTTCTCAACTATCCCAAAAAATTAACAAGTAACTTGCAATTTCCAAATCATCTTGACATTCTTCCTTTGCGTTGATTTCATGATCTTTACTATAATTGTTTTACCAATTCCCTTTCTTTTTCCAAACCAGATCCATATGTTAAGATTTATGTCATGATGGGAGGCAAAAGAACAGAGAAGAAGAAAACGACAATCAAGAAAAGAACACGAGACCCGGTCTGGAATGAGTCATTCATCTTCAACGTGCCAGTAGAAAAACTCCGAGATGTAACATTTGTATTCTCAGTTATGGATTTTGACAGAATCACGTCAAATGAAACAATTGGTCAGGTTATACTTGGATATCGCACAACTGGTAGCTCATTACGCCACTGGACAGACATGATGAACAATCCTCGCAAACCAGTCGCACAGTGGCATAGACTTCAGCTGTACTGAATCATGAAACAGATGCTAATTAAACTATTTAATTTTCCATGGAAAATACTATGACAGTGTACATGTAGCTGAATCAGTCTTGACGAGACAAATTGAAACATGGAGAAGTTAAACAATGATGTCAAAGGGAACTATGGATCACAGTACTTAGTCATTAATCAAGGAACATCAGGGAACATTAGATGTTCCTATTGGTTGCCCAAACTCTGATTTAGTCCACATTACATGATTGGGTTCTATAACTGTAAGTAATGCCATAGTGGATTGAGTTTAGAACTTCGTGCACGAAATAATTGACTTTTATCTCAATAAAATAAAAAACCTTGAACATCCCGTTGCACTTACTTGTCTCTTGTACTCAAACTGTATGTCTTGTTGTCTCCTTGTCAAATCTTGGGATATCTCAGTAAATAGCAGACAGAATGAACCCTGGATTTCACAAGGAGACAAGACATACTGAAGACAAGTAAGTACAGTAAGGATTAGGCATATAGCCAGGATGTTTTGTGGGGGTTTGTGTGGGCATTGAAATATTAGGTGTTCCTCCAGGAAAATAAGGCTTTTTTTGAGAAAACTGGGAATGCTATCCACACTTTTTATGGTGAAGAAGTGAAATGAAGTTGTCAAAAAAAGAAGTAAATCACCACCACTTGATCTTTTAAAGGGCACATTCCATCCAGCTGTAAGCTGATTGCTGGAGTCATTTTTGTGTTAAAGCATGCTAAGGGTTGCTCAAACTCAATTAGCTTCTGTTTGTTGCACATTAGATTATTTATAAAACATCAGGCATGATGAATTCCTGACTTGCAGTGAAGATAAAAAGTTTAAAGATCACACAACAGATGACACAGTGAGAAAATGAACAACTAATGATTAAAATGGTCCATTTATTCTTAAATCGATTAAGAGAAAGTACTCCATCTCTGTTCTTCTTTTCATAAGTTTACTTTTGTCAGCTAAATCACTTCTTTCCAAGCAGACTTTTTTGGCCAGTGTGGGAGGGGGGGGGGTGTTACATAATCAAACCCATACATCACATACTAAGAGCTTTGGGCAACCTGTGCTGTTCCCATAGTCAAAATATGAGGAAAAGGGGGAAACACTTATGTTGTGAACTGCTGATAGCAGTCAAAACAGGGCAAAGATAATTACCTCTGTACCTCTGCACATCAAATGTGACATAACCTTTTAATTCCTGCACATGAAAAGGCCTTTATGTACCACTCATAGGAATATTTTAGTAGGGAAAAAAAACAACATTGAGGATAAAAATAATAAGAAGACAAAAATATTTAATAAGGCAAGCCTTGCATTGTAAGATAACACAGCCTGTAGTTAATACTAGTGTTCTGTAAGTAATTTATGATAAGGAAGTACTGTTGGCTGAAAGGGGATATGTTTTACAAGTAGTTTTAATTTCCAATTACTTAACTATCATCACAAGTGTGCTAACTTTTTATGGACAAGTTGGACCAAATGGAAATTGCAGCGAATACCAGAAACAAGCACTATTGGCTATATAACTGCACGCATTTTAGGTAATAAATCATAAAATTAGAAACTTGCTGAGATTTGTATTTTGTGCAGTTAACAGAAATGTTACATTTAATGTTAACATAGTCCGGGAAGAAAGCTTCTTTATAGAAGGCAAGATTTCAAGACTCAATTAAAATTACCCAACATGTTTGATCTTAACAGAAGCATTCACCACCCCTGGTATTTCAGAACAAAGTGGTTGTGTTCAAATATGGCTCCTGCAGGCCCGTAGGCAGGGGGGTGCGCGGGGTGTGTACGCACCCCCCCACAGACCCAAAAAGGTCTGCATTTGGAGGTTTAAGAAGACGATGAAGAAGCCCAAATAGGTTTATCATAACAGTAGGTGCTAAGTCGAAACGACTAAAACAACGACCATAAGTGCGTTTGTCCCTTAAATTTGGCTCTTAAGAGTCCAAGTACAAAAACACATAACAGATCCCTTCTCTCTTCAACTAAATAATAAACAGATAAATCAAACCAAGTGTATAAAGT
>JAOBYE010336429.1:2394-15093 GCA_025403585.1 Parazoanthus swiftii | reverse complement strand
CCAAGCAGGGTAACCCTAGCACCAGGGAAACTCGGGCACCGGGGACAAGATGTCTCGGATGCTTGTAAACGCGTCGCGAAATAAAAGAACAAATGTGTGAGAGGGAGGGTATCCCTAGCCCCAGAGTAACCCTAGCCCTAGGGAAACTCGGTCTTCTTAAGTGTAAATTACTTTTTTGGGTTTTTTTGTATGGAAATAAAAAAACTGTTGAAACTGCTATCTTGATTTTTGTAAGTTTGGTTTTTCTGGGAGATTGGATAGCCTTTGTTTTGTGCCAATGAGAAAAAATTCTGTCTTCGACATGTTTTGCGTGAGTTTTTTTTGGCTGCAAGCAAATTACGAATTTTACTAAGATCACAGTTAACACATTCATTTATCTTATGTATGCTACTACTAGATATGTAATGCTAGTATCATCAGCATACATTCTTGGTTGGGAAAATGACAAACAGTGGGGGAGATCATTTATGTAGAGCACGATTAACAAAGGACCAAGGATCGTGCCTTGCGGCACACCGCTTCTTATGGGTCTTTCTGACGATAAATTTGCAACTGTTGACTATGCAAACTTGTTTACGACCATTTAAGTATGAGTACATCAAAGGCCTTTTTCAGGTCCAAAAAGACCACTGCATTTACAAGACCCTGGTCGATATATTTAATGACTAACTATCGGTCGCTTCGAGCAGGGCTGTTACAGTAGAGTGTAACGAGCGCATCCAGATTGATGACAAGATAACATTTGGTTATCCATAAGATGTTTATATACCTGGTCACAAACAATTCGCCCAATACCTTTGTTAGTTGGTCATATCATTGCGTTTCTTCCAATTCATCCGGGAAGACAACCATTTGTATGGATTTATTAAATATAGTGGTTAACAAATTCGAAATCAAATCCGGACATTCTCTAAGCAACTTAGCAGAAATGTTGTCGAGTCTTGTAGCTTTTGATTTGCAGAGCTTGGACAGCAGTTTTAAACGTTTGATAAATTTGTTGGTTCGAAGTTAAACCGTTTATCCGTTTTAATCAGATATTTTTTGTAACTTGTATCAACATATACTTGATCTCTTCAGCAAGTTTTGGTCCAGTTTCTTGAAAGTATTTGTTAAACTTCTCAGCGACTTCACTGGGGCTAAGCATTGTTGTTCCTTCGCACTCAACTTCGTTATTCACTAATTTGTTCTTTTTGCGAGACATTATTTCATTTATAGTTTGCAATGTTTTCTTTGGATTGTTGGCATTTCTTCCAAAAGCAGCATCGTAATAGCGCCTTTTGGCATTCCTGATTTCGGCATTTACTCGATTTCGTGTTTTCTTATAGTTTACCCAATCTGTTGAAGGTTGAATTTAATAGCTTTGAGTTTTAATCGGTTCCAAATTTTTTTTTAATTTTTCGATATTGAACTTGTCTAAAACGTTTTAAAACACTTTCCATGTGTTTCTCAAGATTTTCCAGTCATTATTTTTTCTACAATCTTCCCTGGAACATTCAAATACTTAGCGTACATTTTGTAATCGCTGGATCACGTTAGCCTCCAAAGCAGCCGCTTTATTCCTTCGCAGCGGGCTGATACAGACTCGCATGACCGGTTCACCAGTATTTCCATCGTTTCTGTTTTCGACGCGAAGTTATTACATGCATTAAAAACCGTTGAAAGTAAGTCAAATTTGTGATTTCCACACAAGGAAGACTGAACTGAATTACAACCCAAAAGTCATTCATACATGTGTACCTCGGCAAAACTGAAGCTTTGAGAACATAGGATTGCATGAACACGGACGCTCTGTATTAAAAGTTGTTATCACGTGGCCGACCTTGCCTTTCACTGCTATGTAAAGGGGCTGTTTTGCTGGGAGGGGTGCTTTCCGAGCGAAGCTGAAAATCCAGAAGCGAGCCATAAACGTGAATTGTCTTCTTTTCAACTATACAGCTATTCGACAGAAAAGGAAGGTCCCTTGAAAAACACGAAGCGCAAAGCGTTAAAGCTATTACCAAGACCAGCGAAGATCATTTGCTTTTTGGCGATGCTTTTAACAAAATGCAAGTTCAGGTAATTTATAGGTCCCATAATCCCATTGGGTCTTTGTATTACCGTTAATGCCTCACGATACCCAAGAACCAACCTATTTAAATAAATGTACACAGTTAGTAAACTTAGCATTGAAACTATCGAGATAGATAAAAGTAATCAAGTTTGGTAAAACTGTTATAGAATCGGTTAAAACCTGCCACTGGAAGTTCCACGCAGCCGATTTTTCATGTTTTATCCATTCTTATGCTCTACATTTTCACGATACATTAAGCTCCCTCTGGACAAAGTGAACAACTACACACTTGAGTAGTAGCACAAGCAATATTTTATTACTTAAAATTTTGTTCGATTACAATGATAAGTTGATACATCCGCACGTATAACCAGTACACTAAACTAGTACCACTTCAGCGCAAATAAAAAATTAATTCTGTTTTAAAAACTTTTTGATCTGCCTTGTGCGTCAACTATACCAGTGCAAATACCCCAAGGCTATTTTGCTAACAATTGTGACATAAAATCTCGAATACATTGAGGCAACTAAGGAAGCATTACACGATACCGGATCGAGATACATTCTAGTAAAATTAAGTTTTCATGAATCTATTTGATTACAAGAGTTATACCTCAAGAAATCTCAATCTGGTACAAATCATTTCGGAATGAGTTCATCGTGCTAGCTGTTGTCTTCATTTGTTGCACCGAACTCATTCCGGTACTGCTGTTTTTAATGTAGTTGAGCAATGCGTACCAGTATCATGTAAATACGAGTTAAGTTTTTAAACAAGCAATTTTGAGCGGATTATTATATTACTATATTTGTTTACAAGAGCTATACTTCAATCTGGTATAAATCATTCCGGAATAAGTTCATCATGCTAGCTATTGTCTTCGTTTGTTGCACCGAGCTCATTCCGGTACGGCTGTTCTTGATGTAGTTGTGCCGATCTGCTTTCAATGCGTATCAGTATCATGTAAACACGAGTTAATATAAGTTTTTAAACAAGCAATTTTGAGCGGATTGTTAGCGGTGTTTGGTGAATCATTAAAGTTAACTTTCTCAAAATTAAAAAATAAACCAACTTTAAAAGCATATGTTCGTTCTGGGGAAAAGAAGAACGAATTTCATGTTGATCAAAAGGTGAATCAGTAACAACTTAACTGGAAACGGTCCTCGTTTGTTTTGCTGATACGTCTAAGTATACATTTTTTGCTAAGCTGTGCCTTTGTCTGTTGTGCTGGGTTATTTGTGCAAAATAAACAAAAAATGTAATTTTATTTAGCTCTTTTTGCTAACTTGCTTAGCTTTTCTATGACCGCTGAAATACATTGCTTTAAAGTCTATGAACCTTAGCAGAGTCCTTAAGAAAGAATTTGCCAAGAACGCTAAAAATTAAGCTTAACAATGAAAATGATTTACCTTCGTGTTAGTTCAGGGCCTGCTAAACATTTTTACCATACTACGAATTTCTTTATATCCTGCTACTGTTGACAGAACAAAAAGTAGCTAAGTTCCGATATTTGTGATTACAAAGTTTTTCAACCATTTAAGTTTGGATAACTGAGAAAAACAATAATTGCTCATTTTTCAGTATAAAGCATAATCTAAGCAGGCTTAATCAGACTGGTAACTGTACAGTCGAGCCTTTTGGTTTTACAAGTATTCCCAACCTTTTGCCGCTGGAGTAAAACAACTAACATTTCCAATTCTCTTTGTTCAAGTTAATGCACCGCGAACTTAAGCTTGCGTTGGGAACACAATAGGGTGGATGTTTTAGCTGGAATCGATGTCAATTCTTGCGAAAATAGATTTATATCTTAATTAGATTTGATTGATACCATGTCAACAGTTCCAGATCATTTTAGTGGTAAGACCTATCCGACACGCAATCAGTGTGCATTTACCTTATCTGTTTTTAGGCCACCAAAATGTTCTAATAGTTGTAGTAGTAGTAGTAGTCGTAGTCGTAGTCGTAGTCGTAGTAGTCGCAGTAGTAATCGTAGTAGTAGTAGTAGTAATAGTCGTGGTAGTCGTAGCCGTAGTAGTAGTAGTTTTTGTTGTTGTGTTGTTATGCTGTTGCTGTGATGGTGACAGTGGTTCTACAGAGACAAAGATATTTCAGTCGGTGAAGGTTACTAAGTATTCCACATAAAAGTGATAATCTTTGAATGCAATAAAAATTGTCGGGTCTTCAGGGTCATCCACTGCAGAATCATATCCAGGAGGTGGCTCTTTCATACCTTCTTTCCCTCTCGTGTACTTTCCACAGACAAGACGTGCCAAGTACAGATAGCGTTTGCCCTGGTCGTCCTTTGGACAAAAAGTTAGATGTGGATGGTTTGTTGAATAGGATGCATCTCGTGCAAAGTAAACGCCCTCGCCATAGACTGCAGCTGAAAAAGCCAACACGTTTACTCAGTTCTTTTTTCGAACTGTTGAGGAATCCATAATAAGTATTATCAAAACTAAACCACCTTATTTTGGTTTTGCTAAGTCACTTTGCAGTTGAAAAGAGGCTTTTAAGTTAAGATTTTACAAACTACAACAGTGGAAACAAACTAGGCTATACGCACTGCTTAGAGACTTTGAAAATCTATCTTTAACAGACCAATTGCGACATATTAAAATTCAGCCTGAAACTCGAGGCTCTGGGGAATAAAATATACTGAGAGTTTGTATGGATTATTCCCCAGAGCCTCGTGTTGATGCCTTTTGTTTCAGGCTGAATTTTAATACGGTATGTCGAAATTGGTCTTTTAGAAAACCAACATAAGCGCTTAGTGGTTTGAGAAAACTTTAAAAGTTATGCGTTCAAATAACCACATAAACACCCAGCAACCGAACACACCAATACACAAGAACATAAATTGGTGTCAAGCGTAACATTTTGGTTCTCTAAAGGGACCACTATAAATTCCTTAGTTTTTTTTTCGATTCAACTATTTTGTCAACACTTTACCATTTGTTCCGGCGTAAGCTCTATTCAATCCTCTCTCGTTTATGTTCTCGCAGTTCTTTTTAGAGGTACCATGGAACACCCAGCGTTCTTTACCGCGCCCATCGATATCCATTTTTGTCTTGTGTGACAAATAAGGCTGGTACAATTTGGGATTCTGGATACGTTGAACTGTTATTATTTTAAGTTTCGCAGTTTTACTTATCTTCTTTGTGATCATGTCGTATTCTGAACGGTTGTCTATCGGGCACAACTTCACAGCGTACATATCCTTTCCAGTTAGTTGAGGGTCCCATGTGTTCGGTTTGGCATCTAGAGAAATATGAGTAAAAGGGTGATTTTATAATTTAGCGACTAAGGTCAAATAAGTACCGCTAAATCTTACAAACTTGAAACCTGATCTACTCTGGAGTATATTTTAAGCTAGCACATTTCTTCTTTATTTGTAAAATTCTATGTAAAGATTTTGGAGAAAATACAAGTTTCACTACTTAAAAGCAAGTTATGAGCTTACTACTTACAACTAGACAAACATTTCAAACATTTTTGGTATGCATTTTTAACAGCAAGATGTTTTTTTTTCGCGCTCATATAGATCAGGTCTTTGTAATCCTTGGAGTTTACGGAAACTGAATTCGATCTTGGTAAGATCGGTCCTATGTTTATCACGAAACTCGTTTCTTTTTAACACGTTAAATAATCTACGAACTAACAGTAAGCTCAAAACATATTTACCCAAGCCTTGAAATCTCCGATCAACTGGTGTACAGTCCCCAGAGATGACATTTCTTTCTGTATTGGTGTTGAAATCAATCTCAAACTCTTGATCCTCTGTATGAAAACGGATGGTGGTCTTTCTCTTGGTATAAGCTTCTTCGATCTCAAGACTTGTTTCTTTGCTGTAAGGCACATACTTTCCATCAAACTTATAACACCAAATCACGTTGTCAGAGAGCAAAGACGCCATCTCAATTCTTCGTTTTCTTTCGGATTTATGATTCAGGAGCTTGCTGATCTGTTTACGCACTTCAAGCAAGTCGCTGTCTAGGCCTCGTACCGTGATCCTTTTTAACCTGCTTTCTATGGTTATCAAAACACCGTTTTTGCGTCCAAGACTTTCGATTTGATGGGTTTCATCCTCAGTTAAACCAGCAACTGCTTCGTCTACAATTTCATCAACTTGACAGGATTTGTGAATGAACTGTCTTACTTCATCAAGTGCACCAGTTGCATTTAGTTGTGTCATGGCAAACAGATTTAAACATACTGGGACGTGGTTGTCTTCATCGTCACCTGCAAATGGCCTGAAACTGGCAAGATCATCATCAGGACTGAAAAGTGACTCGTCGAAAGGCCCTTCGTAAGGTGCTGCAGTTGAGGGTCCACGAGAAAAAAACGAAGCAACTGCTTTGCCAAATCGGTGAACAAACGAGGAGCCATTGCCAGGCCGTGACGACGAGTTGCCAAGGACTTTCGAAAACTGGCTCACCATGTCGGCCTGGAAGATGACAACAAAAATGTTTCGCACAGAAACAGGATTCTCCTGACTAAAAACCTGGACAGCATCTGATATCATCTTTGCAACTTTTGAGGGATCAAGACCGAGTCTACCAGTTCCTAAGGCAGGCATTGCAATGGTCTTTAAGCCATCGCTTTCAGCTTGGCGCAAACAGTTTATTATCATTTCCTTGAGTTGGGATAATTCCGGGCTGCGAGTGATCAGGTGATAGATATAACGGAATGGAAGGCTACCTGACTCTGTTCTAACGACTGTTCCTGTCTGTTGTTCACCCTTTCCTTGGCAAGCACGCTTAAGAACATCGCCTCCACTGGCAGAAATGGCATCGCCTGCTGCTCCTTGCAATTTCAGGTTTTGATCAGAGGTGGCTGCAATGGCATCAACCTGCTGTGCCGTAATATCCCCATGGATTATTTCCAACGAAACGAATCCAAAACTTGTTTGCTTTTGGGTTGATTTGAATTTTCTACGCCTAGAACGCTCTGATTTCATGGACATTTCCCCCGTCGAATCCTTGGTTATGTTTTCTTGAAGCTCGTTCCAAAATGCTTCAACAGTTTTCATATCTTTGGGATAAACTACAATTCTGATTTCTTTAATGGTTCGGGTGCGTGAGTGAGTATTCATACTGAAGGTGCAAACTTCGTCGACAAAAATCTCCGCGACACGATCTCGTGGGTAGCCAAGGTTTCCTGTACCAATAGCAGGAAATGCAATAGTTGTGTATCCTTTAGTTTGAGCCGTCTCGAGACAAGTTTGAATCAGACTTCTTAACACCTACGTAATTAAAGTAACAAGCGGTGTTACAAAAATGTGCTTAAATGTTCAGTAATATTCACAAATCTATGGAAAAACTAATCATTTCGGGATTCTAGTCTTGAATTAGTCAAACGTTTAGTTTCCTACGGAACAAAATAAGTCCAGGAGGCTGCATTTTTTCATGGCCTGTATTAGAATCTCGTGTTCTACAGCACTGTCGAGTCTTTGCAATATGAACACCGACGGTACGGTGGAAAGAGTCTGTGCTGGCGAGACATCTGTGTTTGGAGAACCTTTACCATAACACTCTAAAATATTCTAATTGTCCATTATTAATAAAAATAATTTTTCTTTTTGTCACTGCATTATAATAAACAAGAAACACTCAAACAAATATTTTACAGTAGTTTCAAATTCAGAATTAAAAAGCAAGCTTATGACAAAATGAAAATGTTTTAATGCATATACTTAACGTGTTAAAGGAAAAACAAACCTATAGTGTGCGATGGGGAGATTTATTAGTATGTATAATCTGGAGGTTGGTTTTGTATGAAATCTAGTCATTAGGGCCAAGTCAAAATGTCCGTTGTCCGTCTTAGAGTGGTACTATATAAATAAAAGAGTGGGTATTCTTTCGAAACCAATCGAACTGTCCTTAATATGGAGGTGTACGTAACGAAAGCTTCGACCGTATTTAAAATGCTTCTTTTTCTATTTCCTTAGTCGGTTAAACTCGTAGTCCTTTTTACGAATGGAAAAAATACAGAAGTCGGAGGTAAGAAGGAAAACCCTAAATTCATAACATACAACGACGAGTTTTTGGAGATAAATTGTTTTTTTCCTTTTGTAAAATTATTTAAAAGCGGACGTTGGTAGCACGTATGAAATTGGTGAAACCAAAAGTCTTCCAAGGTAGTTTTTAGGTGACCCCCACAGCGTACAATCGGGGGGAGTTATACTGGCTTCAATTCACCTATTGGAGAAAAAGTCAAATGTAGAACAAGCAGTCAAAAGGAGTAACAATTAAGTGTCGGATCTGAGTCGGTAACTCTGGAGCTACAGTCACATTCAATAAACTATCAGTGACAGCTGTAGCTGGACTCATATTATAAAACATGTTTTCTAATGCTGTAAAAAGTTTTAATTAAAAACCTGTTGCGTTTACTTTATAGTTTTATCGTTGTTCTTAGTGTCCTCGTCGCAATAATAAAAATATCTGCTCCGTCACTCTTAAATATTTGGATTCCCGTAAAGGTAAATTTAATTTTACTCAATTAAATCAACTTTTCACAAAATTTAAGCTTGTTTCTTACCTCTTCTCCATCATCTTCATCCCATGCGGAACACATAACGTGAAAGACGGATTCGCATTTAAGTTTTCCACTACCAGTTACCACAATATCTCCATCCTTCAGTTTTTTGTCGTCAGTCTTGCGTGCGTTACACTCTGACTGCAAGGCTGCTCCAGCGGCATCGCTAAGTGCCTTTGCACATGCGTTCTTTTGTAGATCTAGGTCTTTCGATGTTGTACATACCAATACATCGGCCTGGAATCAAACAAACATTAATAGAGACTGGTATTACATCACTGGCAAAGTTGGTGTTGATAAGCCACGCAAGTATATAGTTCAACAGTATTTTAATGTTCATTTGACTTAAAAACACCCCTACCAAGAACACTAGCTTATTATGGGTTCTAAGATAAATTTTACATTATAAATGTTGTGCCATTAACGGCAATCCGTCTGCAAGATATCCGGAAGCGGTGTGTGGTTATCCTTGACCATTTAGTTGCCAAATACGATTATGGTTACGTCTACACTACAACTGCACTTAAATACGTTACGATTTCTTCGCAGTTCAATTGTGATTGCATTTTGACAATCGTTTACAGTTACGATTTGGGACTACAATAGTTTTACGATAGTGTGATATTAACAGGAAATACCGAATATAATGCAAATTGTCGTAAACACCCTTAAAAAGTTTTTGAGGGTTTTTTAGAAAACAGGGCTATACGACGAAAACAGCAATCAGCCCCAAAACCGAAGCCTATTAAATTAAAGCATGCGACTACCATTTTATTCACTGTTACGCAAATCTTTGAAATGTTTCTTCTGACGTTAGCTTCGCACCTGGTTGTGCAAAGGTTGGATTTCTTTATCGAGTGGAAGTCCCAATCCAGTAGATAGAATTTGTTCGTTGTTCAGCAACAATGAAAATATTGGTACCACTTCATTAACAAAAAATTATTAAGCAATATAACGTTACATTCACTTTTATTCTAAAAATAACTTCAAATAAATTTGGTTCGTCAGTTTGAAGGTAAATTTGAGGGCAGAAAACGCTGCAGCAAGTAAAAAGCACATTTCACAGGAAGCTAAAAAGGTTTTTCCTCTTTGCCCTATATTTCAAGGTGATGTTGTTACCTCTTCGTCTGCTAAGCTGCTTGCTTTTAGGACGACCATAACATCTTCAGCCGTCCGTGCTGTTAAGAGCTTGTCTTTGAACCTTGTGCAAGGTCGCGTGACACCATACCTGCCTCCACTTTGAAAAGTATCCGCGAACGCTTTTGTTGTGAGGTGATCGTGCTCATAAACAACAATGCGAACCTCTCGTAACGAAGAAGCTGTATGTCGGCTGCTGAAGTTGACTGTTTCGTCGATAAATATCTCTGCCACTTGAGTTCGCGGAAATTTCAAGTTTCCAGTGCCAATGGCGGGGAACGCTATGGTGGAAGCTTGTCTTTCTGAAGCTTTTTTGAGACAATTTCTTATTAATCGTCTCAAAACCTGAAAAAACGTCATCAAAATTGTTACATACTTAAACAAACATTACCCTATCCTCAACTGAACTAATAACAGTTTTACAGTTGAGAGGTTCTACAAACAAAAAAAGAAACTGTTGCTCTGGTGATAACTTTAATAATCTGCGATTGCAGTGAAACATGAATCATCTTTGAAGAGTGTATTTGATAAAAAGCACATTTCCAATGCTAAAATTATAATGTCTTTGGTCTAAAAATACGGTTTCTTACATCGGCATTAAATAATTTCCTTAGAAGTAAAGAAGTGTTGTGTCCAACTCAGATTCTGCAGTATGTAAGTATCAGCATTAAAAAGAATCCTACATGGGTAAACTGTTTTAAAGGATATCTGAAAACCGTACTCCAAATTTTAACAATTCAGTAATGACAACGTCTTCAGTTTTGCACTAGAATTATAGTTTTATATTTTCAACTCTTTTGAAGCTGCTATTATCATCATTATTGTTTTATTCTTTATCATAATAACTATCATCGTTACCATTGTTGTCGTTGTTAGCGATAATAGACATAAGAAATCAAGGAATGAGTTTGGTTTGATTCAGTTTAAACTGTCTAAAGCTATTTCTAAGGTTTGTATACTAAAATCATACCTAGCTCAGAAAACATCATGTATACAGAAAAATAAACTCACATTCGCCCCTTCACCATTTTCCCATTCAGAGCATCTTACATGGAAAACGTGTGCCCAATGAAGGTTGCCTCCACTTGTTTGTAGCACCTCACCAACTTGTAGATTGCCATGTTGTCTGCACTGCTGGAGGAGAACTGGCCCTGCAGCCTGGCTCAAAGCCTTTGCACATGCATTCTTACTGAAGTCAAAATCTTCTGATGTGGTATTGACCAAGACATCGGCCTGAAAATATTTTACAACAGATGCGCACCAAAATTAGTTTTAAAGACACGACATTGGTGAAACTGAATCAATTTTAAAAGAGCTTTATACAAGCCAACATTTCCCATTACCGTTAGGTCATGCGCCAATAATAGCCTTCACACGTCCCTGTAGTTGGGGTAAAAACTATTTGTTTTCTTCATTAACAAAGTATGCGTTGTAATAAAAAGATCGCAATACTAGCCCCACACAAAACAATGTTTGTTTCCACACAAGTCGAAGCGTCTCTAAATTTGATTGAGACGACATTTTGGCTGTTGGTAATATACACATGTCCACCTAAAGAAACCCATAACACCTTCAATATTTAGCTTACCCTCTCTTGTGACAAGTCGCCTTTCTTGAATTTTACAATCAAGCCATTTGCTGTTCTCAGTTGGTTAGGTCCGAGTCTATTCACTTTGCTAAGCGACTCATTACCACTTTCAATGTACGACGCTTCTTCTCCAAGACATCTCCTCAGCTCTCCAGCTAGCGCCTCAGCTGTGGCTTCGGTTCTATCCACGAGCCTAATGTCCACAAGACAGCTTCCAGGATGTTTCTTTGTGAATTCTATCACTGTTTCGACAACATTTTTTGCACTCACTTTTCGGGGAAACCCGGATAGGCCTGCACCTAAAGCAGGGAGAGCAATCGATACATATTTCTGTGATGCGTGCAACAGGGACGTTATTATTGCATTTTGTAAGAACTTTTCTTCATCAGATACCTCCCCTTTTGCCAATTTTTCTTTCGCCTTGTTACTCCAGTGGGGACTTACGGCATGGATCACGCTTTTGCATGGTAGTGCTCCTGCACTGGTTGCAACAAATCCGCCTTCAAGCACTTCCGCATTTTGTTCAACGTATCGATTGCATTCTTCTTGAATTATGTTTCCTCCTGTTCGAACCATAGCCAACGCCAGGCCAGAGTCATGCTGCAGGTTTTTATTCGCTTCATTTACCATGACATCAACCGTGTGTTTGGTCAAGTCTCCGTTGTACACTGAGATCTTTTTACCTGCATATGTCACACTGCATAACCTTTTTCCTTCTGTAGGCAACTTGTTGGCAGTAGAAGTTCTGGTAGACACACCTTCGCTTTCTGCCTCGATAACACATTGGTATTTATTCTCTATTAGTTCAACTTGATCTTTACCTTTATCACTGCTGAACAGTTTACGTGCAGCTGGGCTCTCGAGTGGAAACGGGACTTGAAATATGTTTTCAACAATCTGGTCAATCTTTCGCTTTGCGGTAAACAC
The DNA here is from genome assembly GCA_025403585.1 of Parazoanthus swiftii. NCBI lineage: Eukaryota > Metazoa > Cnidaria > Anthozoa > Zoantharia > Parazoanthidae > Parazoanthus > Parazoanthus swiftii. The sequence goes on along the minus strand of JAOBYE010336429.1, from coordinate 2,859 downwards.
ACCCTCTTTCGTGCCTTCTATGTCAATTCCAGATGTGGTAAGAGTTATCTTTACAGATTCTTTCCTCAATTCCCGCTCGATATTAGATAGCACTTCTTTGTTGTGTTCTAAAAGAACACGTCGACGGCCCTCTGAAAAAGGTGTATGATGGGTTAGAATATTATTGGACTTGAGAAAATCCTTGGCAAACTGAAATGTCTCATCTACATAATCCTTTATGCCGGCAAAGTGCAGCACACCACCTGCTTCATCAACTGTAATGTTTACAGGAAATAGTTTTCTCAGGTTGCAAAGGAATTGTTTCCATTTGTCATCGGCAAGGAGCTTAATTTGACCATCTTGAAGTGTCATTTGTTTCTCGGCTGTCATGTGGGACAACAAAGCGATACTTTTCTTTTCATCTTCTTTAGAAGAGCTCACGATAATTGGCTTTTGTTTTCCATTTGTCTCGTCCAAGACCAGGAT
>JAOBYE010336318.1:0-15094 GCA_025403585.1 Parazoanthus swiftii | reverse complement strand
CATGGAAAAATATAGCATACTGGTTTCTACAACGGACCTTTACGTAATAAAATTCTCGTTATACGTGTAATAAATAACGTTACAGAGTTACATTTGGTATGTATCGTTACAGAGTTACATTTGGTATACAACGTTATAGAGTTATAATTGGTATATAACGTTACAGAGTTACAATTGGTATATAACGTTACAGAGTTACAATTGGTATGTAACGTAACAGAGTTACAATTGGTATATAACGTTACAGAGTTACAATTGGTATATAACGTTACAGAGTTACAATTGGTATATAACGTTACAGAGTTACAATTGGTATATAACGTTACAGAGTAACAACTGGTATGTAACGTTACAGAGTTACAACAGAATTTTGCTGACCAGAAGCTGAAATGTAAAACGTTTCTGATTTCAAAAGAATCCCATAAACTAGATGTCATTGTAAATTGCTAACAAGGATCCCCTTTTGCTAAAAACGACAGTATTTCATTTCAAGAATCTCAGTTTAGCAAAACCTGATTTTAGAGAAACCTCGCACTGTACCATTACTATTTCATTTACAATTTCCTTGCATGCATTGAATACCATTAATATTGTCTAAGTCGGTCTACTAACAATGTGCGAAAAATAGAAAAACGAATGATTCAAGGTGTTTGAGAAACAAAACTAGCCTGCGAAACTAACTACCGAAAAAACCCTGAAAACACTACGATATCGTGATTCTACATAGCCAAATCTACCGAATATGATTACGGTATTATTATATGCGAAACTGCTCACGCTGCGATTTTAGGGGGGAAGCAAATCAAGAAGGACACCAAATTCAGCCGAATTCGATACGGGGAAGAGTTCAAAACTGATTCTATTTTATACACCACTTTTTGGCAAGTTTCAATGGAGAGGACTCCAAACAAGTTACAACTTCACGCACTGGGGTCAAAAAGCTTGCCCTGAAATAAATTGCCGAATTACTTACAATAAAACCTTAATTTTGATCGCTGTTTCATGGCCGTGACATGCCTTCTGTTAATGAGATGAGGGGAATCTGTAATGGCAGATCCTTGTCTCAACGGTGGGTATATTTCATGCAGGAAAATCCAATTTTTACGTTTTACGACCTCGGTTTTTATAATGGCTTTTTTAACTGGACCATGACCTATCGAATCTACTCTGATATATTTATTCCTTATCGATATTATGCACGGCTAACAACGAAGGACCAAGTGCCAGAAGCTCTATGAGTGAGCTGGCTCTATAAATAAAAGCACAGTTTTGTTTTTGTTTAATTTTTTTTATTTAGCAAAGCGTGACACAAAATATCCATAATCCAAACAACATATTTTCCCCTACACACACAAAAACATTATTGCGGGATGAGCGTATAGGCATACTTCGACTGACGGACTGACTGCCCAACGGAAATTGAACTTACAAAATGGGAAGTGTGAATGTAACTGATACCAGGCCTCATCCATTTAAAGCAGAGAAAGATACAAGTCAGGCTATTTCTTGTGGTCCTTGAAAGTCCGTGGATTTGACTTTCGTTTTTCAGTTGCTTGAAACCTCTTGAAGTAAGACTTTCGTCTTGTTGCGCTAGTGGTAAACTAAATGCCAACAGCGTACAAAGCTTTTATCTGGTTAAAATACCTATGTGAAAAACACTTCTTTCACGCGAGTGAAATATTTTTTGTCAGTTCTATATCTAGATAGTTTCACTTCAGACCAGGTTTTTGGAGAAAAATACCTGAAAGTAATTGATTCAGTGCCTTATTTAGGGCCTAAAATTTCTTGAATTCAGTTCCTAAAAGTCAAGACCTCGACTTGAGTGCCAAAAAGCTCTCAAAATCTTTCCCAAAGATTCCTTGTTTTATCAAGTCTTTAAGTCGTTAAGTCCTTAAACTCAGTGACTAAAAGCAAATTGCAGCATACCTACACACACTTTCCGATACTACTTTATAACTACTTTATAACCACAAAACCAAAAACCTCTCAACGCCATATTCGGACGCAACAGCCATTTCCGTTCTCCGTCTACCCAGTGGTCATTAGGCGATCAAATACCCATTCATTGCTTCTTCCTGAATCTACCGACTCACTCTAGTTTGTCTTTTATCGTAGTCGATCGATCCATCTATTCCCATCGATCCATTTATTCATTCACATTTTTCCATCCATTCACTTATCTAACTCCGTCAAACCACATGCGTCCGTTCCTCCGTCCATCCATATACTCATGCATTTTATATTTGTCCGATCTAAATCATCCATCGTGTCTGATATCGGTTGTTTTCGCTTTTGTATTTGTTCGTTAAGGCACCCCCACGTTCGATTTCAGTTTTAAGCGCAACAGAAATTGTTGCACAAAAAGATTGACGTATATAGTGTGGCAAGGTTTTTGACATTGCTTAAAAAACAGCAACATTTTGCTGCCTCAAGACAGGGCTAAAAACCGTAACCAGGGCATTGTTACATGACTCAAACCTTGTTCTTATTTCTGTCATGGGATGTTAGTCAAAAATCCATCACATAATTTTATTTTAAATTCCTTGGATTATTTACACTGATTTCGTTCTCATACCATTCTGTGCACTGTTGCGGATGGCCCCGCCGGTTTTTCTTTATATAGTGGATAGCACGACACATATTCGTACAGGTTCAATCTAATATCTAATAATCATTTATATCCCTTTTACAGACATTTCTATTTCGTCCTTCTATGCATGTCTCAATGGGTTTTTGTTAACTTGAAGTGCCTTTTAGAAATCACATGCTTGACAAGGCTTTTAGATTGCATTACTATTTTTGCATGCAGTGAAGCGAGAAAACACGTTGTACAATTATATGAAACACTGCAACACAAGGTCTACTTTTCATCGGGCATCAGACTGAAAAGCAGTCAGTGGAAGCGCACGGTGATCGAATCACGTTAACCAGTTCTCTTCCCGCCTCCCCCCTCCAAACCCTCTCGATCCCCAAAAAAGACATCAATCAAAACCGACTTCATGAGTATATGCTGGTTAGTTCTTCCGTTTTACGTTCAGGCAATAAAAACTTTACTACGTTTTTTTAGTGTTTTAACTCCTGATTTAGAAATGTTCGAACAAAAAGCTGTGAAATAACTTGTTTGATAGCGGCTCTATGATAAACAAATTGTGGAGCTAGTCGTCGTTCACATTAAACGAATGTTAAAAACACATCTAAGGATTGTTTACACTGTTTGTTGAAAGCAAGTACATATATGCTATACATTTTTAAAACGATTTCAATCATTGCTTGCAAAAGTTGGCAAGTATAGTGAAAATAAAATCGCCGTACGTGCTTGTTGAAGCATACTGGAGAAAAACAATTTTCCACATAACTTGTTTTCTTCGCAGTGCATATAGGTTGTTTTGATTCATTCAAAAGATCCACTCTGCTATTATTATTACAAGAATGATTGATGCATCCTGTGATCGGACCACAAGAAGATTAAAAATCCCGCAAGATATGCTCAATGTCATCGCATCATTGTTTCTCCTCTTTTAAATCACATTGTCGTTCAATATATCGGCCACGTTCAAGACCTTTTTGCAAATGGGTACAAGAGAGTTTCATGAAATTCGGTTTAAGGCATTTTATATATTAAAAGCTGCTGACAACGTCATTAAACATGATTAAAATTAAGTCCATATTAAAACGGAAAACATAAGTATAAACTTGTACTTATTACACAGAGTTTGGTTTTCAAATGTCGAAGTAAGATTTAAGTTTGTTTACTTAGTGTTTCAAAGGAAAAGTGTCTTCTTTTTATTTCCTTATACCATCATCTTTGTTTTTTATCATTGTTATTACTACGAATAGAACTACTACTACAACAACAACAACGGAACACTGACGACTCAACTAACGAACTAACAAAAACTGTATTAGTATATATATAGATATAGTAATGTAACCCATTTTCAGGAAAGGGTTCTTATCCACTGGCGCCAGTTCAGATTTGGAATTGGCATCGGTCTTATTTACAGCTTCCCTAGTGTCAGTTGGAGATCTCCACGAGCCCCCTTTCCTGTTAACGACTAGGTTATCACCCACCCTTGGCTCAGGGAACGTGCACTGTGAAATCGATATAATTTGGGCGTGGTTGTTCGTAATGGTCCTGGCTTCTATTTCATTGCAGTTTCTTTGTACAGCTGATTGTTACTTTCATCAAGTTTTTGTGGCCCAACAGCCGCGGCAGGCGTCCATCACCACTTCTTTTTCAAGCCAGACTTCGATTTTGCCGCAATTTTGCGTTTCAATGACAACGTTAGCGCATTATTTGTGAATCTACACTTGACCGAGCTGACCCAGGTAAAGGAGAACCAAAGTGTTTACATGAGAAAACGTTGCCCCGGGACTAAGAAGGAAGACCTTTCCTTCGAAAGCGAGTGCTAGGCGGGTCACCCTTCTAGACGAGCAAAGTTTGCGTTTCTCACGTAAACGGCTGGATGGAGAGAGATGTAAGAAAAGGAGGCCCACCAAAGGTAGCTCGGGTAGAAGAGTCACCCTTCCAACCAGGACAACTTCTCTTCGTATAAACGGGGCCTAAGGATCCACGTATGAAGTCTTGGGTACCCGAGTCAACCGTGTCTCAAGTTACCTTAGGTGAGCTAACTCTTCACCTATTTATTTGACAAGTTCAGCTAACGTCTGTATGAGGATCTTGAACTTGTCTCGGGGAAGCTGGTAGGGTAACCCGGGAGGCGGGATAATTTTTTTCGTATAAACACCTGACTCGTCTACTTGAGGCGAGAGGGCTCGCATCTGGGCCTGCAGTATAGGTACATTTTGCGTCATTCACAGGGAAAATTCCATAATCTGAACTGATGGAAAAAGTTGGAAGATGATGGAAAATGTTGAAAAATGTTGGAAAATGATGTGTAATAGTGTGTATACAACATATCAAGATGTGGGTACCCAACATCTGATTTTACCAGATGATGGCAAATATTGTTTACAAATCATTTGTATGACATAAAATGTTGAGTTCCAATCATTTTGATGTTGAAAAATGTATCTTTCAACTTCCAAATGTAGTACACACACTATTTCTCACATGTAGTATACACTGCAGTGTATGTGTACTTTGCGTCATTTTGTGAGCTGTTTAACGCGGCGCGCACGTACACGCATATACATATAAATACTGGTAAAAACTGTGAATTTGGCCGCTCATAATCACCAGGTCCAAAGAAATTTTAGGTGTACTGAGCTACTGAACAGTGGCAGCAACTGCAACGTCCATTTCACGTGTGGAGGTGCTAATGGACTTCACACGATTGGATCTCGTGCATGCGCTCCGTATCAAAACCACAAAGAGGTCCAGGAACTCAAACACTGTGAGGAAACTGAGGCCAAGAAATAGGCCCAGAGTTCCTCCGATATCACCTGCAGAAAAACAACAAAAAGGATGTTTAATGATGTTAGTTTGTAGTTCATAGAGCACACCTAAGGCATTAATTAGTTGTACGGCGAGTTGTGCAAAAGCCGGTACTCCAAAAAGTTAAAAAACTGCACAGTGAGGTATTTACCCGTACTTTTGCGAAGAGTAGGATGAGAAGGGGGAAGGGGAGCACAGGTGGGGGACAGATGCCACTTTTGGTCTTATAAAAAACCTTGATAATAGTTAAGACCTGAAAAACCAATTACCTGTATCATATTTTAGTCCATGTCTCGAAGACAATTCAGAAAAACGGCAACCAAGCTCACAAATTTGCAAAAAGAAAAACCCAAGAAAAATGTAACAAAATTTAAAGGTTTCATCACCCCTGGTTTGATTATCTTGCTTTTCGTAGTCCACTGTGAAGGGCCAGTCGAATAATTTTTTTGTCGAAAAAAAAGTTACACGCTTCCACTTTTTGCTCTAAAAATGGGATTTCAGGACGCCATCTTATAAATTCAGTTTGGTCGGCTTTTTTCCCTTACTACCGCGCACGCATGCGCAGTTGTTATTCCGACATGTCTATCTCGAGCAATTTATTAGGAGTTCTTGTTCCACATATCAATGATGAAGTTACGCCCGTTTTCCTGCCAAATCAGCCGAAAAGCTATATCCTTCAGAGTGGCTAAGGTGATCATGTCCTCTATACGTTAATTACGAGTAGTCTCCCCCCCTGGGAGCACCCCTTCCCTACACTGGTATCCCAAGTAACCCGGACACTTCACTTGATCAATATCATATTAACAAACGTTAAGTGTTGTACAATAAACGAAATACTGAAAATGGAAACAAATGATGGTAACTGAACTTTAAAAAAACACGACTACCATAGTAGTAAGGAAAGAAATTAACTGAAAAAACAACAACAATGACAACAACGACGACGGCAACAACAACAACAACAGTAACAACAACGACAACATTAGTAACAACGACAACAGAAAGGGCAACGACAACAACACCGACAGCAACAACAAAAACAGCGACAACATCAATAACAACCAAAACAGCAGCAACAACAACAACAACAACAACAACAACGACGACAACGACAACATCAGTAACAACGACAACAACAACGAATGCAACTATAACAACAGCAACAGCAACAACGACAAAAGAAACAACAACGACGACAGTGACAACAGTTTACCTGACCCATCCTTTTTACAGCTTTTGAAAGGTACCATAGTACGGAATTATAAATGAATAGAGGCACAGGGTAGGTTAGGAGAAACCATGATAGTGTGTCGAAACTTGTCTTTCTTAGTTCGAAAATTCTAATATAACTAACTAACATTTAATTTGGTCGGTAATACATTCAACACATACTCACGCAATCACATAAAGTAAAAAAAGTGACTGAAACTAAGAAAGATACTGTATACATGGTCTGTAGTTGTAAAGTAAGTAATGCAAGTGCTAGCGTTCTAGTTCCATTTTTAGGATGAAAGTCTTAAAGATTTTAGAAACTTGTCTAATATCAATATGAACAAAATTTGCGATAAGAAAAAAAAATAATTTTCGGATTTTAAAAGTTGATGTTCCGTAAGTAGTGCAGGGTTCAAGAGTGACAAAAGAAGTTTTCGTTCATAAATTTTTTTAACATTTTCATTTTGATGCTACATTTTCAAGGTCCCTTTTTCTCCCTATATTTTTTCGTAGTCTTAGGTTACACACATGTAGTAGTTTTGAAAAGACTGTAAACATGCATACTGTGACTTATTGAGAACCATTCTATGAAAAAATTACAGTAAAAAAAGAGATCGGATTAAATGTTTAACATATATACTCACTTATCAGAGAAGTGTACTTGATGGTCTCTTTTTGCTCGATTGAGTCATAACTTAGCTCCTCGTAGAATATGTCAAGAGAGACAAGATTTTTTCTGCAAAAATAATAATAAAATAAAAATCAGTTTACGTGCTAATTGAAAATATCCTTTTTGTTACACCAGTTTTTGGGGATGAGAGGCAGAGAAACGAAGAACTCCAGCTTCTGAAATCTTCTGAAAGTTTTTAGTATAATCGATTGCTTGCCCGCTGACATTTCAAGAAAGTTTGTTTAACTCCCTTGAACATTGTTCGTGTTAAACTAAGCTAAATCCTTTTTCCAAGCCAAGTGGCTCATAAGACCGGCGCTTATCTCCGGTTTCCGTAGTGTGAAGCGGATGAGAGTCTGTGACTCCCCCTGGACAGGACACTTATCCATCGCAGGTTAGCCCCCAGCAGAAGCTGGTATTCATTTAATGATTTATACAGCTGAGTCGACTGGAACAAGTCGAGTAAAGTTCCTTGCTCAAGGACACAACACAGTGGTCAGGCCGGGGTTCGAATTCACGACCTTCAGGTTACGAGTGAGACACGCTAACTACTCGACCACTGCGCCGCCGACTGTTCGTGTAACTGCTGTTGATATTTAGTATGGCTATCACGATGGTCGTGGTCATGTTGTGGACATCAACAATCCAAAGTTGATTTCTTTAATATATTATCATATATAGAAAAGCATGACTTAAAATGTGTATACACTTTATAAAAAAGCTAGCTTTGCAGAGTACAAAGAAATTTATCTTAAAGCAGTGTTGAACCGTCAGAGTCGGCTAAAAGCTGGCTTGACCATACAGTGTTGCCGGAAGAGAGACAGCTAATTGACCACCAAAATAGCCACTGAAAGCGATGCTTTTGACAAAGTAAATGCTTTACGGGCCGGGAATTTGGCCACTACTTTCATAGACATTCAAATGCCCGGAAGTTTGCCCGGGAGGTGGATGCTTGGATTTGATTGGTTTGTAAGAGAAGGTTAAAAAAAGGTTTTGCGGTCGTTCAGGTACTGTGACCGAACTGCATGAAAATGCATTTTTAAGCTTTAATATATTATTATTATTATTATTATTATTATTGTTGTTATTGTTATTATTAATAATAATTCTATTATTTTTATTATTATTTTTATTATTCATTTGTTTTTATTATTATTATTATTATTATTATTATTATTATTATTATTATTATCATTATTATTATTATTATTACTTTTATTACAGTATAATTTCTTTGACCTGAAAAACTCAAGCTGCTTTTCGTTGTTCAAGTTCCCTGCGACACTTGAGTTGATTCCCGGCAAGTCAATTCCCCGGATGAATGCCTCACTTATGGCCGCTCCGTACGAGAGTCGCGTGTCGTATGTCACTTGATTACAGGATTCAGGACACTTCTTCACACACTCGGCAACTTCATCACTTGCTTTCTCTATTGAAATGGGAAGATCAATATGCTGCAGCATTCAATTTATACCGCATTATGTCTTAAACACAGACTTAAATACATACATCAATCGATTAATGTATATTTAGGCAACGCAGTTCAAAACGACACTCAAGCGGAAGTGACAATGTACGACAGTATAAGTATGCGCTGATTAAAGTAAAACGGCAAACACAAAGCAATACCCATGATTTTTGATGTACAGTCGACAGTGTCGTTTCCTGCACAAATTTCAGCCTTTCCTACAAACAGAACAGGAAAAAAATGTTAGTGTTAGCTAACTCACACCTCATTTCAAAACGTAGCTACCTTAATTGTTTCGTTTTTCCTCCCACCTCCACCTGCATGCTGCGTTGCTTGTTTCCACAGCAGTGGGTGCACGTACCTCTGGCTGTGTCTGCGTTCACGTCTGCGTCTGTTCCTGTGTCTGTTTTGACGCCTGTGTCTGTGTGTTTGTGTCTTCGTCACTATTGGTGTTGGTGTTGATGTCTGTGTCTGCATCTATGGCTGTGTCTGTTTTGGGTCTGTGCTTGTGTGTGTGTCTGTACCTGTGCCTGTGCTTGTGCTTGTGTCTATGTCTGTGCTGTGCCTGTGTCTGTGTCTGTTTCTGTTTCTGAGTTTGTGCCTGTGCCTGTGCCTGTGCCTGTGTCTTTGCCTGTGTCTGTGTCTGTGCCTGTGTCTTTGCCTGTGTCTGTGTCTGTGTCTGTGTCTGTGTCTGTGTCTGTGTCTGTGTCTGTGTCTGTGTCTGTGTCTGTGTCTGTGCCTGTGTTTGTGTCTGTTCCTGTGTCTGTATCCGTGCTTGTGTCTGTGTCTGCACCTGGTTTGCCTGTACGTGTGTCTGTATCAGAGTCTGTGCCATGTAAAGGTGTTTTCAAACTTTTCACTCACTCTAAAATGACTTTATTCCCTGCTCACCTGGCATGTCAAGGGGCCTGCAGTTACACTTTTGGATTGTCAAATTTAAGAGGCAATCCTTCAGACAAGCGGACTTGGAATATGTCAAGTTGAAGTGACTTGTGAAGAACAGGGGAATTTCCCCACATTTTGTTTTATATGGCGAAGGCAAGTTTGTCACCTACAAAAAGGAATTAATATCAAAATCCCGGCTTTGTTTTATACAATAGTGCAATCCACGTGATTCAGCAAAGATCACGGTCGATTATAGCACGAAACTATTTTTAAAAAAAAAAAAACTGCAATCCTTTCGGTTTGTCTAAGTCAAGTTTATTTCCACAAAGATAGAAATTTACTACAACTTTTAAAGAATCGACAGATTCCCCATACATTCTCTTATGAACTAAATGTTTATTAAGTATTAGCTAACACCAAGTACGCCCCGTCGGCCGTACAAGGAACTCTAGAATGAATAAAAAATCAAATTATAAGCTTGGGTAACCTGTGTTTCAGAGAGTCATATTTTCAAAGTTTTCCGGGGGACTATTCTCCATACAGGGCCCCCTAGAAAATCGCACCTTCCGAGCAAGTACTTCCAGGAGTGACTAGTATTGGGACCTATGATTAGAACCATTTACTAACCTTTCTTCTTCTTAAGGAACAATACGTGTGAGTTCCTGGCTGCACAACAAAACCGAACTGTTCCACAAACGGGTACTCGTTTTGATCATGCACCAGGACCTTGAAACCTGCTGTGGGTTCCTTGTACTCTCTTGAGTACTGCTCCTGCTCCAGGTTTAAATTAAGTCTCAACCCGTTTTCATCCCCGGCCAGTGTAGTTCTCTGTACAACAGCTCCGCCCTTGCCATCATTAAAGGTGTGACAGTTACCGTATCTGGTAATGAAAGGTGAACCATAGTTAATAGCGCGAAATGGTTATGAAACTTTGCCAGTTTCTTTGTCGCAGGTTAGCGTTCTCTATCTCTTTTGAAATGCATGTAAAAAACTAACCAGTAAGAACATTTGGGCTCTCACACTGAACAAAGCAGCGTGCACTGTCACAGTACGTTCCACATTCGACGAAACAGCTTTTTACACTCCTTTTGAAGTTTGTTGAACTTCACAACCATTTAGTTATATCAACTATGGATGAACGGATTGAAGTTATTTTAACACCTATCCTTATTAAACAAAATGGCGATTTTTCCCTTCCCCCAATATTATTCTTTTGAAATTTGGAGAAATTTTAAGGGTACAAGACCTTCCAACCTCAGGTTTCAAAAGCCGTGAGATGGGTGTCTGAAACTTGCACGCTTAGACAAATAGCTCTAAATTAACAAAAGTCAATCAAATTGGTTATATGTATTCATCATTGCATTATTTTCAGCTTTCCCAGTGGGGGCATGGAGTGGTTTAGAGAGGGGCTTTAGCCGAATCTCTGGAAAATCCGGAGATGAATGTGATATCAGTGTTAAGCTCCTGACGGCGTCGTGAGTGCTTTTAAGCCTGTTTTTACTTATTTTGATAATTTCCGTTACCTACGTGTTCGCACAAAACGGATAAAACCAACATTAAAATTAAGAATGAAACCAAAACCAAATTATCAAAAAATCCTGTTGCAACAGTAAAAAAATGGATGCATTCGTATCATGTTTCGTGCACTGTTATTTAAAAATTTAACACTTGCCGCCAACGGGTTGGGTGTGATCGCTGGTTTGACGTCATTAAATCAGCCCCAATCAGACTGCTCGTTGTATCACGATTGTTTTTTATTCTTGGATCTTTCTGATAAATTCTCGGCTTCTGTTAAATTGTCAAAGTAATCATTTTTTGGCAAAAATTCGTCAAAACAAAAGCGAATCTTGTTTAATCTCTACAAATGCGCATTAGGACATTCCAGTGGTATATAGCTATTGACTAAAATATATGAAATATTAATATTTAAAATGCATTACGTATACCATAGAATAGTCCATTTCAATAACAGATCATTTGTTTAGTTTGAAAACAAAATCGACTAAGGTTTCAGTGTTTGTATATCTTTGTTCTTTCGTTTGGATTTTGATGTGGTTCCTATTGAAAACGTTTGTGTGGACTTTAACTGAAAACTTCTTTTGTTTCCAAATGTACACCACTGCGTTTTATAGAAAATGCTTTTAATGTACGTGAATTTTAAGCGAAGCCTTGAAACAGACACTATAATAATATTAAAATGGGTCCAATATCTTTCAGTGGAAAATATGGAGAACTAGTGTTCACGAAGTGGTTTACCAATGTCTCTCTAATCGAAATTCGTATATCAGTTGTTATGAACGTTCGGGATTGAAGGTAAATCTTTTGTAGGGGAGTCGTGCAGTTTGAAGTTTTCTTGAATTAATTTGTTTTAAATTAAATTAATTCAAATCTAACTTTATTTTTTTTTACAAAGTAACGGTTCGGAGCTGCAATCTCTCCGAGATGTCTGTATACATGAAAACTACATTGCAATACTATATATCTACAAATTTTAAAACTTTTTTAAAACAATTTGCAATGATTAAAATCATCGAATGCGGTATCGTGACAGCTTGTACAGTTTGATAACTTTTAAAAGTCTGATTCTTAATCAAGATAGCTAGCTGAAGCAAGTATTGAGCAGTGCTAATCATTGAAGTTTACAATTTGAATTTCAAATTTTCTCCTGTTGGGATAATTTTCTATCCACTACACTTCTTTTTTATAACAACAACTTCATAATAACGCGAGCTTGGATTTTTGCCAAAATTTAAAATTGAGGCTAACCTTCTCCAGTGTTTTAAAAAATTATTCATAGGAAAATTTCTTCCTGCAGCTTCTTCAGACGTTTTTTACAGAGTAAAACACTTTATTAAATAACTTTTAGTTTAATCAATTCGTGAATTAAAAAAAGACTTGGATAAGGACAACTTAATACTTAAATAAAGTTCCCCTAAGTTAGCAGCGCTAATTTCTAGGGTGAAAGTGTGAAAAGTTACTTTACGATCCTTAATCCTTCGTATTAAACATTAAACCACCTATTCTTTGAATAGAAAAGCAGGTGGTAGGTCAAAATTGTTTGATTTGTTGTTCTTCGTTTTAACGATCTGCTTTCTGGATTAAGAGCAGATTTAGAACATTTCAGCCTGAAAGCTGGCGAAAACTTAAAACAGCCAGCTCTAGATTTTTACCGTTTCTTATATAATTGAGTGTATTCAATTCAATTGAGAGACCTAGAGGAAAACAATAATTGTATCTTACAGTTTGTTTCTGTAATCTTAATAATAGGAACTTTGATGTTTACTAAAAGAACGATAAACTTTAATTCAGTGCAGTAATACTAAAGTTTAATTGTATGCGGATTTTTTGAAGGAAATGTATTATTTTGGCCGCAGGGGGTTTGAAAGACGTCAGTAAACTGACTTGGCTGCCCTATAAAAAAAAATGGGCGAAAACAAGAAAGCAAATTCTGATAAGGCGCAAAAATACACATAATAATCACAATGAGTCCTAAAAATAATTAACCGTTCCGTGTCAAAAAGAAATGAAAAACTCATACTGATTTTAAACGAGCAAATTCAAGTTTTTTGTTGATTCGACATACAGTAGAAGTGATGATAATCATACGAACTAAAACAGACTCTCTTGAAACGAATTCGGGAAAAGACACTTTTAAAAAACATATTAATTCTAGGGATATATTGTAGTGTATTGTTTCCGCCCGTCTCATACAGAAAAACAAACACTGGCACTTGGGGTTGATTTGTGCCAGATTAGAACGGAAGGTCGATAAAAGCCCCAAGTATATGTGAAATAATAGTTCTAACAGTACATGTTTTAGAAAATTATAATATAATTTACGGACACTGTTGCGTAACCAGATCAGGCCTGGACAATTTGGATGTCAAAAATGTCATTTGCAAGTCAGTTCTCCTGTCCGCTAAACCACCAGTCGGCCGCTCCTAAACTAGAACGCAAGCAGAACTGCTTTAGATCAACTAAACGACAAAACCTTTTAAAAACTAGTGTTGCTTACTTTGAGTTGAGAAATGTTGTGAAGTTCTCCGGACCACATTTTTTCCCTCTCCACAGACACGGTTTTGGCCAGAGGAATGACAGCATCCCTTCAACACTGTGTCCAACATGACTCAGTATATTTCGTGAAAAAACTCCTCTCTGATAGAACAAAGCATTATGCTTCTTGTCTCCTTTTTTGCTTGTTGCTGCATTCCCGGAGATCAACGCCATCTCCTTCTCCAATTCCGTGATGCCCGCTTCAGTACTGTTCCCGTAGTAAGCCTTGAGTTTCTTCATGCTAACTCGGTTAAAATTGCAGATAGTAACTGCAGGAAAAACTAACGAGGAATTATCTTCAACTGTTATAACTGTGTTGATTGGCCACTGAAAAAAGTTTACCAGTGAAGAATGCATTTGGTTACCGCAGTAACCCAGAGATCCTAACATTGCGAGAAACCAAACGAACTTTCGTACCTTGCTTGAAGAATTTAGAAACCTTGCACCATGAAGAGACGTGTTTTCTGCAAATTCCTTTAAAATGCTTTCCCGTCCAGGCATTTTCACCATAGATCCAGGTAACGACTTCGTCTAGCATACACAATAAATGAGTTTACGTCAGTTTCTAGCAAAATCAAAACGATCTACCCAATTTTGCTGCTGCTTATTTAAGACCGACTTTAAAATCTAATACAGCTTTCGCCGAGGCGAATTCAATATGTTATCATTCATGCACTTGTCAAGCGAAGTTTAATTACTACAAGTTTACAAAGAGTTGCTTTTGTCTTAGATAAGTATTTTGCATTTCAGCTGCCTTGTAATTGTTCTGAAGCCTCCCTAATAAGGTAGAATAAAGAACGCGGCCAATCAAAACTGTTTGAAAGAAAATATTAAAATTCAGAAAGTACCAATTTTTAACGGCACGAAAAGGCTCACACGCAGAGAAAAGTAAGACTGATATTTTATCAGTAACATACATGTGTTGCCTTTACTTGGTATATGTGAGGACCTTGAAAACGTCAGCAAAGACGGCTGCAAAACTTTCAACTTTCCGTTTTCCATTTTCCTGCTTGTAAAACGTGTTTGTTTCTTTTTGGTTTTACCTGTAGGTATGTGAATTCAAAAAAAAATAGAAGTTTCATTTATGAAGCCGCATGCGGATCGTTCACGTTCTCTACAAATCTCCAGAATTAAGCTTTTTCACGTTCTGTTTGCTAAAGACGACGATGGAAAGGTGGCCAGCTGGTTGCATTTCCACGTGCAGACATTGTATTCTGTAATTAAGTCTATTGTTTTGTAACGTTTTCGTTGACGTTCGCGTCCCAGCTTCTTAAGGTACCTAGCAAGAGTTCCGCAACGCCATAGTAATGTATAACGAAACATACATTCATAGCCTTTATTTTGCAGTGGTACCTTTTTTTGCTAAATTTGACTCTATCCGGCCCAGGCTATTTTTGTGTGTGTGAGG
>JAOBYE010336096.1:0-15098 GCA_025403585.1 Parazoanthus swiftii | reverse complement strand
TCTTGTGTAGTGTCTAAAATTCATAACTTGTGGTTTTTTGTAAAATCATTGTCCTGCACAACTAAGCTCCAGAATTTATAAATTTTGTAGTTTAGGAATCAACTATTATTTTTAATATTTGTAATATTTGTTGCCGGTGTGTGTTTTAGCAAATGAAATAACGACACATTATTATTATTATTATTATTATTATTATTATTATTATTATTATTATTATTACTACTATTATTATTATCATTATTATGATTATGTTTCTATTAGTGTTATCGTTATTGTCATATCAGTTTGTTCTGTGGTTGAGTTCTTCTTCTTGGCCTGATAAAGAATACTGATCTGTATGACAATCTTCTAACAGTGACTCAAGGAACACCGGAGTGCGAATTCTCTTCTCGGGAAGACTTCTGTTTCTGGCGCTACACGCCCGCCCGTTGGATATCCCCTTGGTATTGGCGTTTTTCACGCACGTACACTCGGCTGACCGGACCATATTCAGGCCATACCACGGCGCTGGGGTCAGGTGAGAGACACAGTTAATGGTTCCGATACTCAGGCCCGTAGGCAGGGGGGTGGTGCGGGGTGCGTACGCACCCCCTCCCCTCCCCCACGGGCCAAAAAAGGTCTGCATTTTGAGGCTTAATAAGAAGATGAAGAAGCCCGAATAGGTTTATCCGTAACAGCGCTACCGAAAATCGTAACGACTAAAAGAAAGGTCCAATTTTACGAAATTTGCTCCTCTCCAACACGGGCCTGGATACTACACGCGTTTTTTGCAAGAACAACATTTTTTCTTTATATTTTTGCAGATTCAGCCTTAAATCATTTTTATATCCCATTCACACCAACGCTTAAACATGTCTTGAAGTTGTTTAACTAAACAGGTTTAAAATTATTTTCCAGAACAGCAACACTTTCGGCTCAAAATTTGTGAATTGTAGAGTACAATTCTTAAAGTAAATTATAGCAAGTTGGAATCAGATCTGAATATTTTTATGCTTGCTAATTAAAGAACTTGAAAAACATCGGTTTAAATGAACATATTTCGGTTTAAATGAACATATTTTTGTGTGAATGCGGCATTAGATTGTTCTTTTGAAAAAATTGTGTTCGTATAGACCTGAGGCAGGCCTTATGTTTGAAATTGTTCTTACTTAGGCACACCCGAGCCACACGGTTCTCATAAAGATTTTTTTAAGTTACGCATGATGTATCTGGATAGTGTACCATAGTTGGCTTCGAAACAAGCTTTCATTTGTTTTTTCCTTACTTCTTCGAGAACTACTAAGGTGGTGTTTCCTTTTAATTCAATACCTACAAAAAACGAAAGGGAAAATGTGTTTGACTCAAACCATACCTAGTTCAGTCGGCGTGCTTGCAATACATGTAATCCATTGGCCTTGCGAGTCGTTGTGTACTCAGGTAGTTTGCCGATAATTCTCAACAGGCAAGAAGCTTAGACTTCAAATACTGTTGATGTTCTACATTTTAGTGAGTTCTTTCGTTTGACAAGTCTGGTTTTGAAGCAAGCCACAGAGAAGACACAATGTCTTTGTCGCTCTTTTTAATAAACCGCCAGCTCTCGTTTTCTTGTTGATTTTTAACTCCCTAATTGGTGAAGCTGTTAATGGATTTCTTGGCAAAAAATATTTTCATTCTTTAAGCGAAGTTCTTGCCATCAGGCACCTGAAGTTTTACGGACAAGAACAACATGAACGAAAAGTCGTTGCAGTGGCGCATGTCAAGTTGTTCGCTCCGGCGAGAAAACTCGAAACGACGAGCGGCAACTTTTTCAATTTTTTAGAAATCATCGCTTTCGTAAAGAAAAGTTCCCCGATGACCGTGCCAAATAAGGTTTTAAGTGACCATGTACGAAGGTATTAAGGATTTAATTGCACGGACTCAGGAAACCAGCCAATCCGAAGTTCAGTATTTTTTGTAGGTATGGATTTACAGGCCAAATTGGACTCCACTCAGTCCGATTACCATTACTAATTGTATAATGTGATTTAGTCAATAAGGGTTGATATAACATGTTTTTGCTCTGCAAGGTTTGATGTAAAGCTGCCGTTTCGAGCGGTTAGCCCTTGTTAGGAGCAAACTGACCCAGCAATGTCTTCCTTTCACTTGTTTCATAGATCCATTTATGTACATGGAAGCGAGTTACAGGCGCAGTGGATACAGGTATAGAATGGTTTACGGACCTTTCTCGGGCAGAAAGTGCCTCAAGTTCCTCTATTACATGTTTGGAAAGACCATTGGCACTTTGAACGTGTATGTCGGCTCGATGAAAGTTTTCAGTGCCACTGGTAACCATGGGAACAAGTGGAACGCTGCTCAAATACCAGTAAACGGCTCAAACAGCATGGTAAGATCAGTCTGGCCTTACCTCGTAGCCGGAAGAACGCACGACTGATATCACCCAGTCTGACTAACGTGGTAAAAGGCGATTAGTTGTCCCCACGATATTGACAAGTAACACTTTTAGAACTACTCATAATATGGGAAATTTGTTTTAATATTGGAGTTAGATTAAACAATTAAGGACTGATTTACAAGACGTTGAGCGCGTTAACGTTAATGACCTCAATTAACCTGCCATAATTAAAGCAAGTTTTGCAGAGAATGAGTGTAAGTTAGTATGCACTGGATTCGCCAATCCTCGATAAGTCGTCAGTTGTGGCGTTCTTACACCTCTATTTTCTTAGTGGAAAACACACGGAAGCAATTATCCATGCTTTCATCACAAGTTGACGTGACTTTTTCTTCTTTGTTGTTTTTCTGACAGATATGTATCTAAGCTTTAACGTGTCCATAACTCATAGTTCATTGACTCATAACACATTCACTCACAGCTCATTTACTTATAACTCATTGACTCATAACATCATATACTCATAATTTATGATTCATAACTCATTGACTCATGCCATTTTTATACCCATAAAAATGTCTCATCTGACTCGTAGAACTGATCCCTCATTTCAGATCGCGCTGATTGGAGTGCGAGGAGCCGGTGACACAGGAGACATCGCAGTGGATGACATTGAATGGCTGGACAACTGTCATCCTTGTGAGAGTTTAACTCTTATATTTCCCCTCTGATCGGTCTCTTAAAAGAACCAACCAAACAAATTAAGAGAACGAAGGGAACTAAATGATGTCTCTGGGAAAGTTCTTACTAATAAATTTAGTGTGAAACCGTGCTTACCCAAGTGAATTTAGAATAACACGGTTTAGGTCATACTCAAGATTTTTGTTTAGATCATTTCTAAATACTTTGAAAACCAATAGTACGTTAGTCTAAAACCTGCAAAGTGCACTAAAGTTTGTATTGTATTGTATTGTACTGCATTGTATTGTATTGTATTGTATTGTACTGTACTGTATTGTATTGTATTGTATTGTATTGTATTGTACTGTACTGTATTGTATTGTATTGTATTGTATTGTATTGTACTGTACTGTACTGTATTGTATTGTATTGTATTGTATTGTATTGTATTGTATTGTATTGTATTGTATTGCATTGTATTGTATTGTATTGTAGTCGCCGATTTCATATAGACCTTGTCATAATACGCCCAAGTGGCCATGAACACAAACTTCATCCCGAGGCCAGTAGGGCCAAAATTAAGCAAGTGTATGCGAATTTGGAACTTGATTTGTACCCTTGGGCAAATTATGAAAGTAGTGTATAAGAAGCGCGAAATCTGTCTAAGACGGAAGTCTGTTTGACAGAGATCCATCTGGTATGAATTTACGGACGGGCTAGGGAACCCGTTGCGAAAAACAGGACTCATATAATTTAAAGGAAGAAGACTGGTACACTGAAGTAGTTTCAGTCCTTTTACTTGTTTGAACGCTAAAATCCGCCCCTAGTTTCTCGACCAGACTCAACAGAAAAAAGAAAGGATTATATTTAGATACGGAAAAACCATCCTCTGCCGGATTCATTTTAAATACATTTTTTGTCTGCAGACGATTCACCCGTCTCTAATCTGAATTTAGCCAATTTTGTTTTCATTTTAATATTTAATACTAATATCTATTATCTATGCCACCTGCTTTCTTAGCTTTCGAAGAAATCGTCTTGCTTGGCTGCAACATGACAACTTTGTTTATCAACGGCAAAAAAGCCCCGAATCCAAAAATCTCATTCATCACTGCATCAATCGTCGCCAAACAATATCTTATTCCAATTGACCTCAATACTTTGGCAGTTCATGGAAAGTGTAGCTTGGGAGATATTTTTACAGGGAAAAATATAATTAAGATGTGGAGTAAAAACAATTTGGTGACAGACGAACGTTGGGAGTGCTCCGAGAAGTACTCTGCCAATTGGACATCGCCCGATTATTCGGACAAGGAATGGCCACGCGCTGTGGCTGACTCAAGTCACCGTGAATCAGCCCTTGGTAAGCCGGGCGCTTCGTGGATTGGTACACAGAAACGTCGACTGACTGACATCTATTGCAGGATGTCATCAAGTAAGAAATTTGAGCATAATAATGGTAGTATGATGTATGACGATATTTGTCATAACGTTGCTGGCGTATTTCGCGATAATTCCCTTTTTGAGACCGATAACTTAGTCAATACTCATCATTAGTTTTCCGCCGCACATTTTCGTGTATACCAATTATAGTTCTGCTTTCTAAGACGTCATTTGAGTGATTATCATTCCTTAAAATGATTTCAGCCAATCACAGACCAAATTACTGTCGTGATTTTTCACGAAATCGCGTCATGATTTCAGACCAAATCACAGACAGTTTGGTTTCTGTCTTAAAAGTCACTGCAAAAATGAAATTGCTAGCAGCGTTGAATCATTATATTGCTTCACAGAAAATTAAAAGGGGAGGAAAAGAGCGACTCGAGCATTCATTTTAAAATGTTGGCAAAGCTTATTTTTTGAAGGAGTGCGGGAAACTCTAGCGTATCTGCGTTCACGCATAAATTAAGTTCCTAAAGTCGAGATAATTTTGTTTTCAAAACTACGTTTTTGGGTGAGGGATGATAAACATGTAATCGTGCAGATTTTTGCTCGATTCGGAAAATATTAGGGCTTGTTTAGTCTCGCCACGAGTGTTTTGGCTCGACCTACGGTCTCGCCAAAATACAAACCATGGCTCGACCAAACTCGCCCCGAAATTTTTCCCGAATCGAGCAAAAACCTGCACGATTACATATAATAATAGGCTGGTGTTTTGTATTTGAGCTAATAACCTTTTCTGGTTTAACGTTGACCTTTAGTTCAACTTAGTTTGTTCTTTGCCCACAGCGAATTCATTGGACCTTATGTTTGAAGATAAAGGGGACGTATACGTGGATGGTAGACTGGTTCAAAAGTTTGAGGTCGCAAGTAAGATTTCACAGAGGATTTTCATTAAAAACAAAGCAAAACTAATTTCTATCAAAGTGACAAAACTTGGTGGACAGCCGCGGTTATTCGTGAGCTCAAACTTTGGAGTTCAGTCTGAAGACGACCAGTGGAAATGCACAGAGACCCATCACGCAAACTGGACATCTCCTTTGTTTGACGAAAGCCGCTGGCAAACCGCTTCTCTCAGCGTGGATACAAATACCGTGAATGGCGAACTGAGAAAAACAACCTGGATTAAAGCCCCAACATCATCTGCTGGTGTGTTGTACTGTAGGCGCAGAATTGGTGAGCCATTTCTTTAACTAAAGTATTAAGTGTTGGTGGAAATCGAAGGTATTCAGATTTCTGGCGTTAGGAAAGATTGTGTCAAGTACATATTACCAATATTAGAGTGGCGCCAAATCCTCTTAAAAGACGTTTTTTAAAGAATTTTCTTAAAAGTGCTTTATTTTAATGAAATAAAAAAGGACGTTCACCAACTAATTTTTGCGTAAAATGCAATCAGATGCTAAAAATAGGGTGTGTTTGAGGCCCTGACAAATTGCCATGGAAGCAGATTGCGATTTCTTGGTGGTAAGTATTGCATAAGCTAAAGGATTGATAAGCTAAAACACTGTAGTAACACCAGCTAACAGAAACTGGTGCGAATCTATTATGGTGAATCATGAAGCCTTTCATAAAGTTCATTGTACAGCAAAATGGAAAACAGGTGGGAGCCATCTTATGCGTGAGTAAAGCGCATTGAACGCTGTATGCGTCTAAAATCTAAATTTTTTATTGCATCACACAAATAAACATAAATACTTTATGTCCCAGACTTAAAAATCTACGTAAGCAGCGTCGGGTCACAAAGTTCCTTCTCTGGATCTCACCGTGGGGTTCACATACGGGTCAACGGGGAAGAGCTGTCGCCTGGCGGGACAGGATACAATGTCGTGGTCATCGATTATCGCACAGGGAAGTAACAACAACCTTCCATTGGTTTTGGTATTTTGGTCTGATAACAAATGCACATTAGAATGAATAGTTAGACATATAATATTTTTGCACACTTAAAGGCCATTTTTTCAAGCCTTTTTGGTCCAACCATACAGTCTTTTTAAAAATAGAACGCAACATCTATCGAAACTCGATGCTGCCAGACTGCTTATAGTTTACAGTCGCTTAGTCCTCTCATTCAGAGAAAAGCGTGGGATTTGTTATAACCGGATATAATAAAATATCATTACAGCTCGCGCGATATAAACCCGCACAGCTCGCGCGTTAAAAACCCTCACAGCTCGCGCAATAAAATACCCGCACAGCTCGCGCGGTAAAATATCAGCACACGCGTGCCTCCAACTTTCCACCAACAATGGCCAGAATAATTCTCTGGGCAGACCATACCGTACAACTGGAAAGCATCTTTATTTTCCTGTGCATTATCTGTTACAGGAGAAATGGAGGCGTCTGAAAATTTTCACGTACTCCAGAGACTCTACGACAGTGCAAAAATGGATGTATTTCTTCACTTTACCAGGAACAAGTAGGTATCTTTTTAATAATATTACTAGTGGTAGTAATAACAATAAGAATAGTAATAGTAATAGTAATAATAATAGTAATAATAATAATGTTAATACTCTTGATAATAATAAAATGAAACTAATCGCGATTAACCAATTTGCAGTCCAAGAAAACTGAATTACTTGCATTTTTACAATTCTACAAGAGATTTTATGAGAACAATCTTTGTAAGAAAGCTTAGACACGAATTCAGAAAATGTCCAAAAATGAATTGTGAGTAAGTTATTCAACAGTTTCAATTTTTTGCCGTTTTACAAAACGAAGATGTCTTTACTTCATAATCTAATGAATCTAAATCTATTTTATGTTGTTTTCTTCTCTTTCAGTCGAATTGTAATTGGTGCATTCAAACCGGGCTATGGAAGATATAGTGGAAACAAGTTTCACTGGGGTGAACTCAACAACCTTGAACTTTCTTTTCACAAACGAATGCGGTGGTCCTATTCTGCGGGTTTCGTTGCTTATAAAGGGAATGAGAAAATGGCTTGGGTGAAAGAAACACTTTCCACAAAGTTAAGTGTGTTGGTGGTTGCCATTGGACTGTACGAACTTGGTAAGTTCACAGTTCGGAACTTCGTGAAAACTTACACTTCTCAAAGAGCTTCGATCAGTCTATTAGAAACAGTTTCACATTTCCAAACATAACAATGCAGTAAACTAATAAAGATTAAAGTACACTATTCTTAGCGCTTATAATGCTACACAGAAGTTATTTGTTAGAAATTTTGGAAGAAAATGAATATTTTTCCAAATCAATACAGATTCCTAGCTTGATTAAAATGTAGTGTAAGCATTCGTTGTGGCTCTGCCGTTTGTCTTTCAAAGGTTTAAGCTTAACCAATTAGCATGTACTTACATTCTATAAGAAGACGTCGCTCAGAGAAAAATTATTCCTGTAAAATGAGTTTAGATGAGTTTGTTTTTGTCCCTTTTGCTACTAACTGTTCTATTTTGTGTTTTGTTTGTTTTATATCTCCTAGATGATACATCGGTAACAAATCCTTCAAGTAAGTATGATTTAAAAATATTTATAACAATGATAAAAGTAACAGTAGTAGTAGTAGTAGTAGTAGTAGTAGTAGTAGTAGTAGTAGTAGTAGTAGTAGTAGTAGTAGTAGTAGTAGTGGTGGTGGTGGTGGTGGTGGTGGTATAGATTATTATCAAGAGAATATGATCCTAGTTATTGGCGATTTTAGGGCCAGTGGAATAAAGCACATTGTATTTGTACTTGAAATTGTATTATAATTGATTGATTGATTGATTGATTTAATATGAGGGGTTTTCTTTATGAAAGAAAAAATCATAAAACACAGTCTTTTTACTTTTCTTTACTTTCGCGTTAAAAACACTTCTAGTAGGTTATAGATTATTGGTAGACAAGATCCATTTGGGCCAAAGATATGACGTACCAAACCCAAAAAAAGTTAAAGGTGGGAGACATAGCGCATTCTACTTTGAAAAAGGTGATCTTTTCATCAGCATTAAAAACTAAGATTTATCTCAATTTCTCTCAGTTTTGTCAGGAGTTCGGGGCCATCGTGGCGAACTAAAATCGTTCAAAACTCTGACGCATCACTAAACAGCACGTTTTCTTATATTCTGTTTCTTCATTTTCACCACCATCGCATTCCACCAACGAAGATCCAAAATATTTTCCCATTGGCTGCTACGCCGTCAAGTACCAAATCCCAAGAGTTGCCGACTATGGAGGATTGGACTATGAGACCAAACCAGGCCTTTGCTCCCAATTTGCTCAAAGATACAACTACACTACATTCGCGATTGAAAACTATTCCAACTGTCGAACCAGCGTCAACGCCGCCAAAATCTTCATCAAGAATACAAAGGCTTCGAACTGTTTCAGAGGGATTGGAGCGGGAGGCAGCATGCTCGTGTATTCGTACCCAGGTGAGAGACCTCAAACCGGCCATTATTAACCCATAGTACCCAGGCTTAATATAGTAGACTGGGTTCTGTCCTGGGTTTTGTGCCCAAATTTAAACATTTTGAAAGTGCTGCAGAGAACAGTCACTGAACATTGCGAGACTGAGCTAGAAATTTCACATTTGGTTAGTAAACAGACAACAGCCACGCATTTGGGTACACATGTAAACTGAGTTAGATGATAGGAACAGTTCTTCGGTGAGTGAACATAAACATATAATACAAACACGATTCCAAAAGTTATCAAGAACATTTTTAACCTGACCCTCGAACGTCCAAGGGGACCTCTCAAGGTTTTTCCGACCTTAAATCTGTAGTTTCAAAGCAATCAAAGGAAACTTTCAGTACCTGTTGTCCGATCATGAACACATCTTTTGACGTCAATTAGATGACGTCATCCGTTATAGTTTAGGGCCAAATTAATTATGCAAATGAAGTTTGATTCTGAAAAAAACTCTAAAAACGGGATTTTTATGACAAAATTTGTTCTAATTTCAGCTTTTCCATTTTATTCTTTTAATAATTAAAACTATTTTCCTATTTGAGGCTGTAATTACATGTTTTCTACAAAATTCGAGCAAATTTGCTGCAGTTTTCACAAAATTAAAATTTCCGAAAAAACAAAGATGGCGGCCAAGATGATGAACATGCTGTGAAACAACCGTTGCCATAGCAACAGTTCTTAATTTAAACTTGATTGCTTATGGAAAGTAATAAGCTAACCCAAAACTGCTTACGTGCCAAAGCTCAATCTTTTACATCCAATAATTTGGAAATTCCTGGGGGTCCGATTGACCCCCTCCC
Source organism: Parazoanthus swiftii (assembly GCA_025403585.1). Taxonomy (NCBI): domain Eukaryota; kingdom Metazoa; phylum Cnidaria; class Anthozoa; order Zoantharia; family Parazoanthidae; genus Parazoanthus; species Parazoanthus swiftii. The sequence continues at coordinate 5,404 of JAOBYE010336096.1, read as the reverse complement.
CCTTGGGTTAACTTGTTAGTGAAAATAGCTTGAACGTCCGAGCTTGAGGCTGAGATCCTGAAAAATTAAGAACATTCACCCCAGACAAAAAAATAGAAGTTCTATTAAAAATGAATGGTTGTAATTCATGATCACGTAAAGCTTGTTTGTTGTCGCACTGTATTATAAATTTAACAAAAAAGAAGTCTTTTCTTGGGGGATTCGGTTTTTGGAATATCTGAAATTGGGTAAATTTGACAGCAACGTAACAGGTGAACTACGAAACCTAAGAGAGCAACTTTACCACTCACTCTCCGTTATGCTATTTTTGGCACCTTTAATATGCAGCTTACAATAAAAAATTGAACCACTTTGGTTTAGCTCTACGTGTTGGTATACCTGTGGTAGAACGGACTACGTGCTGTAGTGGAAAGCGAAAGGACCAACAACTGCTTTAGCTAAAAAGTGGAGTTTTCTTATCCTTTTTTTACTTTGGTTAGCGCTTTAAAATACATACCCCAAACGACTTTTATCACTCTATAGACCCATCTCACGAGGCTGCTATGCTGAACAAATCTTTTGTTATTGCGCATGCCCGGCAAGCTTCATCATGGCACCCAGACTGGCAGAGCAGTAATAACTATTTGTTCCACATGGATGCTGCATGAAGTGAATCTATTAACCCTTAAACGTTTGGGCCTTTTTGAGAGACCCCAACGTTGAAAGTGGGGTGGGGGGTCATTTGCCCCCTCCCCCCCCCAAAGGTTTTCGAAATGGTTACAGATGGTTAAAGCTTGCCATTTCGCGTGTAAGCAGCTTTATCCTTGCTAATTACTTTCCATGACAACAATAAAGTTAAATTAAGGACTGTTGCTATGGCAACAGTCATTGGACAACATGTCCGCTATCTTGGCCGCAATCTTGAATTTTTCAGCTAAAAATGCTGAAAATACAAATAACCGCGGAAGGGCTTGTACTAATGTAGTCATTACATCGCAAGATTATATTTGAATAATAGCGTGTTGATGAAGGCTTATTTACAGCGGTTGGTATTGATATGAGGAGGAGCGCTAGACTTTGACCTTATAGTGTAGGTTACTTGTTCAGTTTTAGGAAGATTTGTATGTAGAGGATGAGAATTTAGAGAGGATACTTTATAAAAACATTTTTTGTTAAAAACGAGTTTAAAGTTAAAACTAAGTTCAGCTTTCTGTTACTGCGTTTTCCCACGATTTCCGATGTGTGCAAATATTTTTTACAAATTATTCTATCCTAATCACCCAATCCCGCCATTCACCAGGATATATATGATTCACTCTGATTGTTGTACTTGCATTGTTAGTGGATGGCCAGTGGAGCCCGTGGTCTAACTGGACAGCGTGCAACACATCATGCGCAGGGAACAAGACCCGCACACGAAGCTGCACCAACCCGCAGCCGATTCACGGGAACGATTGCGTCGGCAACGCCAGTCAGGCGATCGCTTGCAGCTCAACATGCTTAGGTAAAACCTTCAGTTAGCAAATACGAACCTCCACAGACAAATTAAGAGTCAGATAACAAAAACAATCGATAATTTAAAAGCTTTTTTATATACCAAGTCATCAATACCGAACTTTCAAAATAAATAACAAAAATAATTTGGCTTTTTGAGACGATGAGCACCTAATTTTGTTATCGACAACTTGAGCAGGTCAGTACTCAAAACAGTTTATTTCCCTTTACGGCCACCCCTCACTGTTAGGATTATTAGCCGACCACAACACCGGCATTAGCCTACTCTTATCGACGAGCGTGTCACGGGGTTCTTTTAAGTCACCCCGACAGAACGTCAAGAGACTAGACCAACGGCTTAACGTTTCTGTCCACGGACGGTGTGGCGAAAGAAGGTCGCCCAAAGTTCAACCCTCGACCAGGCCGGGGGTTGAACTCGGGACCTCCTGGTTGGCAGTCAGAGATCTTACCAACTGCGCTGACCTCGCACACACAGTTATCAATAATTATACAAGTTTTCTACGTCCATGAAACAGAAATAAAACATGCAGTTCCGGGCTGTGAGAAGCGAAAAACGTCCTAAGTAGAAAGGGCTAAGAAAATATTTCGGCAGAAGTAATAAAGCTAATTACAGAAGGCTTCGAAGTGCGATCAAGTAAGGACATACTTCCATCTTTCCATACGCAGGTTCTTCACCAGCAACAACTACCCAAACAGAAGGTAGGTTTGAAACGGATATTTTAAAACACTCGGTCAAGTTTATTAAAGCAGATCGAGAGTCAGTGTATATTAAAAATATACTTAAGAATTGTTAATATTTTTAATACATGCAGGTTCTTCACCAGCGACAACTACTCAAACAGAAGGTAGGTTTGAAACAGATTTTTTATAACACTTGATCCAGTTTATTAAAGCAGATCGAGAGTCAGCTTATATTAAAAATATACTTAAGAATCGTTAATACTTTGATGCTCTCATTTTGATTAGTAACGCATTTGCCTTGGACGTGCTATGACAACTGTTGATTCACAGCATGTCTGCCATCTTAGATTTTTCGAAAATTTTATTTGGGGAAAATTGCAGCAAACTTGCTCGATTTTAGTAGAAAGCATGTACTTACAGCCACAAATTGGAAAATAACGAAGACTAAAATGGAAAAGAAGAAATTAGAATAAATTTTGTCACAAAATCTTGTTTTCGGAATCAAATTTCAATTTGCATAATTAATTTTGCATACGTTAAAAGTAATGACGTCATTTAATTAACGTCAAAATGGTTGCTAATGTTTGACTACAGGTACTGCAAGTTTCTATTGATTGCTTCAAAGCAACAGATTTTAGTTCGGAAAAAACTTAGGGGGTCCATTTTGACCACTCCCCTAGGCCCCTTTGAACGTTCAAGGGTTAAATATCAAGGTAAAGAAACAAAAGGTGTATTTTGTAGAAGCCTAATTAGAAACCTAGATACTAAGAAAACCTAATTAACTACATCAGTACTGGGTTTATTTTTATTTCTGCCCTCCACCCCGTCCCCTGCCCCACCCCCCTCTCCAGCCTTCGCCCTCCATAACTTTCTTGAACTTTTTTAACTGGCAGCGACTTCATAATAACATCACAAAACACGTTTTCTTTGGTGGTTCTAATATTTCTTGATTTACAACATTCTCTTCCACCGGGTCTGTCTAAACTTAGTATTATGACATAATGATGACGTCATAAATCTATGGCATTCGTTTTAACCCTCTTTATCTCATCCCATCTCACATATGTTAATCCTTTGAGTAACAAGGCTATTCAAGATGGGCTTTTTGGGGTTCTTTGGACTGGAAGGGAGGGAAAGGGTGCAGTACCTACCACATTCTATTAACTATAAACAATTAATATCTATGCTACAAAACTTGTTAGTTAGGCTAGATCTCTGAACAACACTCCGCCATTTTTGTTACGGTACTATTGCACAGTTTAAAATCTTAGTTGACTCAAATACACTAATTCTGCACAGAACTACTAGGTCTAACTTTTGCCTTTATTTGTTTTTAATATCTACAGGAGCAACAACGATTCAAACAACAGGTATGTCTCGCCTATTGCTTTGTAAACAGTATTTCCTAACTTTTCTTTACGCTTCACTGTGAAACTAAAAATAGAGAATTAAACTTCGCGTTTCGGTTAAGTATTAATTCACATTATAGCGGCCTCAGCTTTGATGTATTCTGAAATCCAACAAGCAGAAACGAGAATCCTCTCTTTATTAATGATCTTGAAAATTAAAAATGTCCGAGTGTTACTTTTATGGATTTAAAGATCTCAGTTAAGAAACTCAAGCTTGAACTCTGAAGTGTTTTGACATTTTATTTCAAGTTTCAAATTGCTTGCAAATTTTTCTATAATAATTGGAAAGACGCAATGCGGTAGACCAGGAAAGGATACTCCCATATACAAGCTGTATGGGGACGACTGCCGCCCTTCAGGGTGTACTTTTCAAACCTATATGAAAAATCGACCCTGTTCATGTCAATCTCTCGAAACAGTACACCCTGAAGGGCGGCAGTCGTTCCCTTTGGCCACAGGATCTTAAAACTACGACTTGAACGGAATAAAGGTATTAAAATTGAACTCAAAATCTTAAGCAGTGTGTGCATTTCCGATAAATTTTCTCATAAACATGGTACGCAAACTAGACTGAATGCCCTCAGTGGCGAACAACTGTTTATCTCTCAATGTCGAAAGCAGAAGCAAACAATCAATTTGCGAGAAACTGAGAAAAAGTGTTAACCGAGTTCAATAAACGTTTTTTTCTTAACGTCAATTCCAAACCCCTGGGACCCCTCCCCCCATCGTCAATTTAACGTTTAGCGTTACCAACGGTTCCTTGCATGGAGGTTCATCACCAGTGACAACTACCCAAACAGAAGGTAGGTTTGAAACGGATAACAAAAGATTTGATATAGTTTATTAAAGCAGATCGAGAGTCAGTGTTTTTAAATAAACTTAACTAATTGTTAATATTTTTAATACATGCAGGTTCTTCACCAGCGACAACTACCCAAACAGAAGGTAGGTTTGAAACGGATATTTTAAAACACTCGATCCAGTTTATTAAAGCAGATTGAGAGCCAGTTTTCTTTAAAAATAAACTTAAGAATTGTTAATATTTGCAGGTTCTTCACCAGCAACAACTACCCAAACAGAAGGTAGGTTTGAAAATGATATTTTAAAACACTCGATCTAGTTTTTTAAAGCCGATCGAGAGTCAGTTTTAAAAAAAAAAATAAACTTAAGAATTGTTAATATTTTTAATACATGCAGGTTCTTCACCAGCAACAACTGCCCAAACAGAAGGTAGGTTTGAAACGGATATTTTAAACACTCGATCCAGTTTATTAAAGCAGATCGAGAGCCAGTTTACTTTAAAAATAAACTTAAGAATTGTTATTATTTTTAATACATGCAGGTTTTTCACCAGCAACAACTGCCCAAACAGAAGGTAGGTTTGAAACGGATATTTTAAAACACTCGATCCAGTTTATTAAAGCAGATCGATAGTCAGTTTTTCTTTTTGAAAAATAAACTTAAGAATTGTTAATACATGCAGGTTCTTCACCAGCGACAACTACCCAAACAGAAGATAGGTTTGAAACGGATATTTTAAAACACTCGATCTAGTTTATTAAATAGATTGAGAGCCAGCTTACTTTAGAAACTAGAGGCTACAGGTAGCCTTTACTCGCGGCCACGTGACAAACGAGATATTTTAGCAAAACTAGTGCACTTGACCGTATACTCCTTAACGAAAATCAACTCAGTAACAAGGTTGGTAATTTTGATAAACAAAACTTCTAACAAAATGTGCAGGACCCCTCTGCCCGTTAAACCTTATTTGTTCTAGGTTATCGACATCATAAATATCACTTTTTTCAAAACAACATAGA
>JAOBYE010335985.1:0-15099 GCA_025403585.1 Parazoanthus swiftii | reverse complement strand
CCGTTTTAGGAGATCCGGCCGTGATCCCTGTATAACCTTGTCGCGGTCAGTCACCTTTTGGAAAATCCAGCCAGATAGAGATATATATATATATATATAGATTCATCGTGCTCTGTTGCAAATGTTGACTTCCACTCCAAAATCTGGGCCATCAAGCGGTTAAACTTGGGAGAATAGGCAACCACTTCCAGCGCAAAGACGTTAAACAAAATACAAACTACAACATTTCCGGCGAACTGATTCAAGTAGTCAATCGTTAACGTTATTTAATTTTTCCTCTTTACAACAATCCAGAATACCGATTTCAATCGATGATTTAGAACATCCGAGAATCAATTCAAATTCAATGATAGGTTACGTAGAGAATCGGCTCCCACGCCATATTTATTTATGACCTTGGCCTGATAAAAATAAATGTTAGTTTTTGTTTAGAATTGATAAAATGAACGTTTTTCTTAAGCAAAGTCTCTTTTGTCAGTGTTAACACTCTTTTTCGTGTTGACTCCCCATTTTTAAGAATTCTGCATCGTTTTATTGCGGACTACAATGCGTGTTTTTTTTGTATTTTTTTTTAAGAAAAGAGCTAGCAAAATCGGTTTTAGGCAACTGCATCACAATTATGACGTAGATTTTAACCTGGTAATTCGATGCAACAGAGTTCTGGGAAAAGCCGGACGTCAAAATACAACCGCGGACTTCTGTGGAACTGTATTGAAATTGTCCTAACAAAAGCAAATAAATTCCAAGTTCTGAAGAGTTAAACGTTTTTTCAATGTGTGTTTTTACAATCCCAGTGCCAAGCCGATTGTTGATTGTATAAAAGCGATAGGTTTGCGCCAATTACCGTTACAGTACACGTTTCCCAGTGGTAGAATGAAGTCACTATAAGCCTTTAGCGTCACTACAGCCGCAGAAAAGGAAGAGGAAGAAGAAAAAATAGGACAAACTACATTCGGACGTGATTCGATCTATCATTCGTCACCGCCTGAAGCTGCTACGCACTGGGCAATACGTGAATGTAATGACCGCGTACTTAGACAAAACGCGCTATACGAGTTATCACGTCCCAAGCCCAAAGCAAAAGCGAACGTTTACCGAAATCGACGGGATTTCCAAGAAAAAGGAGGCCTGTGGTTATGTTGCGAATTCGAAGTAGTGTTGGTGATTATTTTTGTATGAAGTTTGCGGGTTCGCAAGAAACGTATTTGATAGGTTTCAAAGTTTGTTAAAGCTTGTCTCAAATTGGTCTTGAGCAAAACCCAGAGGGTGCTATCCCAGTTTTAGATCGCTGTTTTGGACTTGAGGACCGCGCGAACTCAACTTGCAATCGGATGACTTCCACACGTGGCAGTTTGGCACGTAGTGACGTGGCTCACCTATTTTTGGCATTGCGAGGTTGCAACTATAAGACATAGGCAGATGAAACGAATAGTCAGAAGGCAATAGCCGTGCCTTTTGCAATACATGCATATATAACTACAGGTATCTTCATTTACTTCAGAGGAGCAGAAATTATTTCTCGACAAGTCCATTACCAGTGATACCTATATTTTCTACTTTTTTATTTTTATTTTCAATATTTTCCTATTCCTACTTTCTATTAAGTTCAAGGAAACACTGCTGTAAATTTGCTAAAAGAAAAATGTTCGAAAAATCCAAGAAGGCGGACGTATTGTGAAACAAGTGGTGCCGTAGCAACAGTTCTCAACTAAATCTTGATTGCTGTTGGAGAAAGTAATTAGCTAACCTGAAGCTGCCAACATGCTGGCAAAGCTACTGGATCTTTTATCTGTAACCATTTGAAAAATCATGGGGAGAGATCCTATTGACACCTAGGTTCTTTTAGATGGAAGGGGGAAAGGCCTAGGTATGCGATGGCACGAATTATTCCGTCCTCATGAGCTTTAGGTCGCATTGTTCACGTTTTTTATGAATTTATAGATATTGAACCATTTAGTTCTCATTCCATGTAGCAAGCTCTAAATGGTTGTTTTAACTAGTCAGTTTTTACAGTGTGGTCACCGCACAGTTCCCGCGGTTTGACTGTCAAATACAATTTTTTTATACTGTACTGGGTAAGACTGCTCTTGGCGAATGTCCAATTTATTTCTTCAGTTGGCAAGCGGCACTCTTTTTTTTCATTGTAAGAACCCTTTTTAATAAGAACGTCGAGACTGAAAATGTGCAAAACTTAAGAACATATTAAGAACATAACCCAGGCTGAAGTTTAATTAAAAACATTCTATTCAGCCTGCTCCTAAATTAACAAAGTATATACTTGACTTAATAACGACGTGATACAACCAACGAGAACGCGTCAAACAACGTAGTTTCTTTTGCCATTCAGTATCTGATCGTAATGTGTACAACACACAGACATAAAATGTTATAATGCAAAATGGTTGAGACAAATATCGACTGTTCTGATGGAAAGCACATTCCCTGGTAAGATATGCATTGTATTGCAACAGGTAAATTTAAAAACATTTTAAAATCGTTTTGCAGGATACCCAAATCGCCAAAGCCTGAGTTCAAAATTAGACTTTCTTGCAAAAAAAAAGATACGGAAAGGTACAAATGCGTTCCTTTTAGTCGTCTATACATTTGCATCAGTCGTCCGCGTGTCAGTGCCACAGTGGAAAGGCTTGTGCTTTCAATCTACTGTCATTACATATCAACTCAAGAAGAAATGTGCTGCAAGTACTTGTAGGAAAACAATTTTACGAAGTCGGTTGCGAAAGAATACGAGCATTTTTGTCAGCAGGTAACGTAATTAAACACGTTATTTCATAAGGTAATCCGCTAAGAAAAGCTGATCTAGAAAACGTGTCAGGTGCCTTGTGGTGTCATCGTTTAAGGCGTGTTTTGTTCATTCACATGGCACGTGACAGAAGCCAACAGCTAAAACAACCGCCATATTTAAAATGTTTTATAACTCGCGTGACGTGTGACGTCACAGTTTCGTAAGTATTTTTGGGTGTCAAATAAATTCCTGGAAAAATCTGTGTAAAGAATTGCTAAAGTATATTCATTAAAGCTTTTAAAAGAATTAAAGCTGATCTTTGTTAAAAACTACACTAAAAGTTTTGGTAAAAGCCATAGTTAATAGAACTAACGCTCTATTATTATTTACTATGTAAACGCGTAAAAGATTTTTTGAACAACTGTTTCAGTTTTAAATATCTTTGAGACTTCAACGAATCTTTTTTGAACAACACTGAATATATAATAACTTGCACTTTCATATGTGAAATTACATATTCGTGGCGAAATACGGAGTAATTTGTGTATCATTGTATTTGAAAGAAATCAACGTATACGTAATTCTAACATGAGGTATTGGAGAATATATTTCCTAACAACTCAGGCTGGTTTCCACTGTTTTATACAAAGTAAGATATAACTTTCGACTCATGAATAAAAACTTAAAACAATGTTAGATTACTCAGTACTTTTAGCCGGTGATTTCCAAGTTTATCTGCAATTTCACAATTACGATCTATTCCAAATTTTGATGTCAAATTCAATAAAGTGTATCGAACTTTGCCGATATTGTTCGTTGAATTTCAATGATACTGAAACTGAAACTGTCTTTTAGAGCTTTAAGCGTAACTTGTTCCATTAACTCTTGCATTAAGATATATTTAAACGATGACTCGACACGTGTTTTGTCAGAATTTTTTAAAAATTATTTCCGAGATATTAGTAAGACTTTTGTCAAAACACGTGTGAATTAATCCTTCTAAAACATCCTTCGTCATGTTTAATAACCGGTATTCAAATGGTGTAAAAGACATAGGCTGTACATTGAATACTTTATCATTGTATGACGTCAACGCGTACTCCTACATCTAAATTACTCAGTCTGCTTATTGTATTAAACATTTTAAAATTATATTACATTAACTGTTAGTTAAACATTTTTAGTGTCGTTTTTACTTCAGTAGCGGTGATACATACATTGACAGGGGAAACAGGGCCTATGCACTGCAACGAACTCAAAATCGAAATTGAATGTCTTACTCTTAAACTGTGTTTAGGTCATAGTAATTTAAGGATTTCTCAGTAATCAACAAAAAATAACTCTATCTGAAACAGTTCAAAAAATCTGAGAAAAAGCATTATTCTATTTTTAGCTCTTTACCGTTCTAACCATGCAGAACATCGAAATCGAAGTGTTTTACACATTCCTTGGGTGATGATTGTAAAAACTTTACGGCTAACTATTCGTCACAGTTCTATTGTATATAAAAAGGAACCCATTTCTGATTTGTTTTGAGGCAAAAACGTTATAATAATGTTTTTCAATCAACTTAAATAGTTTTAATTTTATAAATCAAAAGCAAGGTTTTGCTACAGATCTTTGAAGACCATCACAAGGAATCATTTGGTCGTGTCAGCTGTGAAATTTAGCAAAAATATCGCCGCTTAAAAAATGCCAACTAACGTATTTTTAAAAAGTTAATAATTTGCCTTTTGCTGAACAAATGGGCTTGCCAGATTTTTGCACGTCCAAGGTCTTTCATTTCGTCCGGGCTCGTACGTATGCAAACATAATTTCCGGTTTATTTCACGAGCGATGAATATTGTCTGTTCATCAAGGTAGCACAGATTGAACTGATTCATGTTCCTTAATGTTTAATAAAAGATTTTACATATTGAACCTGACAAAATTGCGTTGTAGTCAAAGTTGCAGCAACTTTTCCATGTATTAGGTTGATCTTAAAGTTAGAATGTAACTTTCTCTTTCTTTTTTACGTGTCAAAACGCAAGTAAGTGAATTTCTCGTTAAAACCGCGTTAATTCAAAAACTAAAGCTTGAGGAAAAGAAATAACCATTTCCTTAATTAATTTGATGTTGCAACCCTACAGGAAATTAGAGAAAAAAGGTTATTTTAGGCAATTCCCAACCTTTATGGAAACTGTTTTCACTGCGAAAAACAAAACAAAAAAAAACAGTATTCTTTCAAACATGAAAATCAAAACTCAAAAAAGTACAGTAAAATCCCCACGGTGGCTGGTGTATGAAGTCATACTGTTTCGGTTGTTGTTCTACAAGGCAAAATATAACTTTCGATTCATCAATAAAATGCTAAATGGTATAAAAATACTTACGCTGATTCTCGGAAGTATTGTTGAACGTTTTATCATTGTATGACGTCAACACTAAGTGGCTTAAACTTCCCTTTTCAGCTCGACTCGCTGAAGCAATCCGATCCTTTAAAAGTAAACCTGCGCGGAGCACGGGCTGATACAGTGTTCACTGCGGCAAAATTATCGACAAAACAATGGCGCCTGGCTTACCAAACGAACAAATGACCAAAAAGAACGAATCTTGGTGGAATGAGACGATAGCGAGTTTGCAGCAGTTGCAAGACCCTCTTGGAGAGAGCAAAGGTTAGTTGATCAAACTACCGCATCGTCTAATTCGTCTTGCCAGAATCTCCTTAAATTTCGAAGTTAATTCAAAGGTAGTTTAAACTTGGTTTAAACAAGAGAGTTATTTACCTTCATGACATTGTGGATATTTCACAGCAAAATTTATCCGGTCTTTCCGGTCAGTACGATCGCATTTCTACAAAGGACACGCGGAAATTTGTTCATCATTTTAACGATCACGCATTATCGTTTAAAATGCTTTAATTGCATAATTTCAGTTTACCGCTATTAAAATTAAGAACTTCGCTGTTGACTTTTCTTCGTGTCTATTTTGACGCTAAAGCAATTGGCCTGTTTTGTTTACTTTATACAGTACGCTCGTTCAAAAACGTTGTTTAATATTTTCATCTTCGTTGTTTGGACTTAACTTTAAAGTTTTGCCTTACACTTTGTAGTCATATTCTTGTAAACGAACTTTCATCTTTTCTTCTATATCTCTTTGCCAAAATGCTGATCAGAAAAGACGGCGTTATTTGCATTTGATGCAGCCAAAGCCGCATATTCGATTCTTCAGTTATCTCCAGGCTTTACTGTCTCTTCAAAACTAAGGTGGGGTTAGCGTTATACATGTAACTTTTCCCAAAAAGCTATTCAAAACATTTCATCGCAAGAACAGGAACAAAATACTTCAACGTGTGGGGTTGTTTGTTGTCAACTTGTCACATCTTTTCGGCCTGCTATCGCCAAAAGGTCACGACGTCGAACGTAGTATGAATAGGAGAAATTACAGTAGCAGTAATATCACGTAGTCTATTGGTCTAAGTAATCTTTGCAACTACAAAGATTTACCATCCGGGCCGATCGTTGAAGATACCATAAGTGCAAATTTTCAGATTTTCGAGAGCACACAACATGTTTACCACTCAAATTTTTGAGGTTTGGTAATCCATTGCTAGAGTCGTAGACGGAATTTTTTGGGTTGGGTTTACAAGGTGTTTGCATGACATCAGCAGAGACACTTGAGAAGATATTAGTTCACGTTGCCAAGAAAATACTAACACAAGGACTTGTATTAACTCCAAGGAATAACAAACAAAAGAGCTGATTTCTCTGAAAATATTAAACAGATGTGAGCAACTACACGTTCACCAACTACTTTATTTTATTCACTCTCACTCCCTTTGAAGCGCTTTTTAAGTTAGGGAACAAAATTGAATTTATTAACAGTCAGCGGAAGCGATTCGAAAGCCGTACTCAAGTATCATTGTTATAGTTTTTAGATCTTGTTAAGGTTGTGGTTTAGTTTTGTCCAAATTTGAACGAGCAAATTCAAGATGTGGGCGAGGTGGATCGCACCCGTTTCAAATATTTTCTTTTCCTCCAAAACTCTTAGGATAAATAAAAGAAGAAAGCTTTTTTTACACTCTTGTGATTATGCTTTGTTGCAAGTTTGCTTTTTAAAAAAAAATACATTATTCGAGCACAGCTACTTAAACAGCTGGAAGGAGCTAATTTGAAAAGCAGCTAAAGTGTTATTTCATAAAACACAAAATAATGCCCTTTCCTTATCTCAGATTATTAAGGCTAAATGGTGATTTGTTAGTGAATTAGAACCCTTTCATTTTCCTCAACTGAAAGACAATATCAGGCAAATATGGCAGATCTGGATGATTGAATGTCGAAAGCCAAAAATCGATTGTCTTCTGGTTCAAATCATGATTTCCGCCGATAGGTTGTAATATACGTATATAGAATAACAATTATCTTTGAAAAGAGGCTTACCAATATTTTTTCTTGTAATTTTGTCACTGTTTGCGGTTGACCTTTTGATTTGAGAGAAGAATGGAAGAATGATTCGTGTGTAATGTTTTATTTGGCTGTCAACCAACCGTCGGCTGCTTTTTACATTTTACGAGGGCTGGTTTTCCAATACATTTCCAAGTTTAAAGTTGCGCGGCGTGCGAACATTTCCTTTCGTCTGGTTTTATAATCTTGCAACTTATTTTCAAACCCTGCTGGCTCCCCAGTCATTCTCCGTTCCAACTTGCCCCCCTCCCGCCCCCCATGGTATTTTAAAAATGGTTCGCTTTGATCACCGTTTAAGACATGAACGCCCTTACTCATGTTCTATAATCTATACCTTGCAGTGCTTGCAGAGCAGTTGGACAGTGTTCTAGAAGAGAAAGAGATTCTTGGTGACTCATCAATGGAACAGGTTAGGTTTATTTCTATTTAACAAATTCAGTTATGGTGATTTTTCACTTATAGACTAAGTATTTCTAATATTTTTCAATTTGAAACCAATACTATTATTCTTCAACAATATTTTCAAACATAACGCATTGCAATAGCATGTCGCGTGTTTCAGCGGACTTTTCTAACTTCTTCAGTTTGCGCTTCTTTTTCTGGACCTAAATCTGAAGTGCATACGTAGTCTCCGGACGAAAAGAATGTACCAGTTTTCTAGCTCTTTTCAAACTGGAGTGGGTCATCCTCTTGGCCTTGGCCCATATAATTATTAACGCTCCGGAACTTCTTCTCAGCAACACGTATGGCGTAGTAATCATGCACCCTGAGGGTTTTCTTTCTCTAACAAACCCGGCCGCTACTTTCAAAAACCGTGTTTAAAGTAAATCTAACAAAGCCGTTTTTGTACAAAAAGAGCTTAACAGGATAAGTATTTAAGTCAATGTAATATTATACAAAGAGAACTTTAACAGGATAATTTTTTAAGCCAGCATCAGTTGAGTTATGTGTTAGGTAAAATGGCTCAGATAAATGGTCCGATATGCTTTGCACTTTTCTTGAATTGCGCCGCGCGTATTTGAAAACTTAAGAGCTTCAGTAAAGTAATGATTGTCTTGTAAAACCCAGTTCCTTCACGCGCTAGCGAGGGTACTTGCTGTTCTAAAGAAACTTTGTTACTTAAGCGGTATTTATTCAAGTGTGGAATACAGCGAATCTATGTTTTTTTTGGGTTGCGGAAATGATGAAGCCAAAACCAAACAAACTGCGAAGTTAGGAGGCCGGATATCCGATCTCGGCCTTTAATGAACCATTTAAACCAGAAAGTTCTCTCTTGTAAAAAAAAAATCAAATCCGTTTTAATCTATCCGAAGACGCTTATTTCCCTTCGCAGCGGGACTTTGCGAGTGGCGGTCGGGCCTTAGAGGAAAATAAACGCCTTTAAGAGGTTAAACCCTGTTCAATTATCAGCAAAATAACGCCTTCAGTACTGTACGTATTTTAAGAGACGTCTCTGTTTTGTCTTTACTTTGTTTTGTCTGTACCGTCCCGTCACACAACCTTTTAAAATTTAAGAAAAGAGACATGGACATCTTCAGAGTTGCAGCATAAATTCCAGAATACTCCCAAACTGTTTCATGTACCAGCAAACACGATATGCTTAAGAGAAGGAGCAGTTTCGAAGAAAATATTTAAATGCATGCTCGGCCAACTTTCTGTTTCATGTGTTTTTTGGACAGGGTCAGAGATTACAAGACATTTTCAGAACCGACTTTGCCAGGGATTTCACTCAAAGCCAAGAAAAACAGATAACCAACTAAGGGTGTTTAGCGTACATTTTAGTGCCCTCGGTCTTAATTGTTGTTGCTGATTAATACGTTTCATTGTTTTACAAAAGCGTCAAGTATGTACCAGGTGAACGGACTAGGCGCGCAAGGCACACCGGACTGATTCTGGCATATGGCACCATCCCACAACTCCTTGCGCGCGCGGTTGCTTTTCCAAAATGGCGTCCAAATTCCAGAATCACTATTCGTGTGCTTTTTGCCCGAATTGCTTTCTGGGATGATGCCATATGCCAAATCGAGGCGGCGCGCTCTGACTGGCTTACTTGAGAAACTGCCGATCGTCTGGTATTGTCTGTACCGCTAGAACACAACTCGAATATCTGAAATGTCAGAGGAGTTGGTCTTCATATTGCTTCATGTTTTCTTACAACTTATGACTGGAGAATAAAAGCTAACAAAACTACTTTTAAAGCATTCCTTGTCCGAGGCTTCTTCGATAGTCGGACGGGAACTCTAGCCAGACTTCTGAAAAATGTTTTGTTTTGTTTAATAGCAATCACATAATTCTCAACTTTTGTTTCCATATTGACTAATCTTACGTTTCTTGTTTAATATTACACAGCCGGCCGGAATCAACGTCACAATTAAAGTCTCGTGGAACACAAACATCATCAAAAGGTCCCCTCCTAAACCGTACAAAACCACTGTGTCTCAAGGGACAGTGTTAAGAACAATTTTAGATGAAGCTGCTATGTCTGATCCAGCCTACGCGTACATTTCTGGCGGTGATCTTTCTCCCAGCCTTGGGGGCCTGGTAACATGTATTGGTGGCCTGTACGAGGACATATCTGAACGTATGTACTGGATGATTTACGAGAACCCGAAACATTTGAGATTGGTTAGTATCGATGAGTTCCAGCCCAAAAATGGATCCACCATTACGTTTCAGTACCAAAAAATGTAAACTAGCTTCGTTTGCCTGAAGTCAAATCACAGCAGAAGATGAGAGAAGACCCGCATGCGCCAAACGTCCCGCGTCAGAGATGCCAGTAACTGCGACCTGTTACTTAGAGAGTTTTGAGCTCTCTTTCAAGTAACGGACATCAAATAAAAGAGAGGGCATTATACATTAGAGTTGATTACAAAAAAAAACGTACGTTGGAATGCAACAAGCGGCTGACACATTCAACACAACCTGTATGCAACTATCGCTTCGAGAAACAAAACAATAAAAGCCCAGCGTTTTCTGGATTTTTCTAAGAGCGTAAACGTCCATATACAAACTATCTCGATCGCAGTTCCGTTTAAAAAAACGCTTTCACATGCCATCACGCAAAAACAAAAAATAAAGTAATCGAGTTATACAAACGAGAAATGGAAAAATGGAAAATCCCTGAAGTCGTCTTCGTTGCTTCATCTGTCTAATTAATAATCAAGACGCGTGTCAAGGAGGACGAGGCAAAACAAAAAGATTCCATATGCATGGTTAAATGAAAAACTAAATTAAACTGCACTTGGAAATGCACCAAGGTAACCACAACCTATCCATCGCCGTCTTCAAAAATGCATTCTAAAGAGTATACAATGCAGTCTTAATTAAAACGAGAAATTTACTAAGCTCGGGAACTCGCAAAGTAACGAGCACACAAGCAGACAGTAAGCTAAACCCCACAGACCAGCCGCATGCGCATACATAACAAGACATAACAAGATAATTCACGTGCAAAGCAGAAAAAAAAACTTCTCCTATTTGCCATTAACAAGCCCAACAGGCCACAAGAAAGTCATTTAGTGGCTCATTTACCCTGTAAATACTTACGTTCGTATTGAAGAAAAAATAACAGTATTAAAATAACGTTTATTGCTGTCATCTTTAGTGTTGTGGGTTCCTTTTGTTGGTAAAATCAGATGATTGCTAACACAACAACGACTAACAATCAGTGTGTTCAGACACCTTTTTTGTTAAACATGGAAACGGAATATTTAGTTGGAGTACAGCGGCCGATATAAAGTGAAAGAGCTGTGGCAACAAAAATTGACAGTAATCCATCAAGATAAATATAATTAAGAAAGTCTATTGATCACAGAATGGATGGAAAACAGATATGGGAGCCACTGACTTTAATTGGGAGTTTTTGATTCATCTTCTCGAAGTCCACATTGGAGGCTGTACTCTCGCAGTCGCCAAGAAACCTGCATTTCTAACAACAATTTGTTTTGTTAGTTTTCTTATGTTCTTCAGACACCTAAAAAGTCAGTTTTTAAACTTACAACCGCAAGGAGATGTAGGTGTATTTCAGAACTGGTCGAAGAGTGATACAGATACATTCTGAAGAAATTATCATGAATAGTTTTGATTGGAACAACATTCTTTTATTTGTTAAGAACAAACTTAATAACAACATTGAGGCTGGGTTTGCCCGAAAAGTAAGAACAAAATAAGAACAAACTGAGGCTGAATCAAGAATTTTATGCAGGTGTACGATGTTGAACTGCAGTAGTCCTATAGTACTCAGCGGTTCACGAACTCCAAAGTTCCTGCCAGTTGATAAACGTGCTCTGCAGTGAAGTGTAGGGAATACTTTGTAATTGTTAACCTAGTGTTCATCTTTTTCTTTCCTACTTACATGAAAGAAGAATGAAGCAAGCGCTCAAATTGATGTCCTTAAAGGCCCTGTTTCGCGAGACGTCTATCTCTGCAACCTTAAGCGCAACGCGAGGGCAAAGCAAGTTGCAGAAGAAATGACGCGTGTAAAACGTCTATTCATAGTGTCAGAGTCGACCCCATTGATAATCGAGTGCTAGCTCACGTGGTATAGAGTTTTATCCTTAATATAATTTCTTAATGTGTTGCTTTTAGTTGTTAATGTTATTTAAGCGTCTTGGCAAGCACAAACTAGCTCTCAGCCGGAATGTGTTCTTAAATAAAGCTCGCTTAAGGCATTATATTCTATAATCGGATTAGTCTTTTAAATTAGATAAACACACTTGTTGGTTTATTGATGCTGAACGGAATGAACAACAAAACATAGCCTTGTTATCATTGAGGATTTTTGCCCTTCTATGTATGTCTATCTTTGTCTATGAATCTCTCTCAGTTCCAACATTTTGGCTGGTACAAAGTAATTGCTTTTGTAGCAAAAGCGATGTTGTCAAGTGAGCCTCGGCTGATTACAGTCATGGTCAACTCCCTTCAGTTGGCAAAAGCTTGTCTGATTCTAAACTCGGCACTCTAATTCTAAACTCGTTTTGTACCTTTCATATCATCCTTATTCAACGAGATGGAGGTCTGCTAGGCAACTGTACTTCGTCCTTTATATCCGAAATATGAGCTTAACTATTTAATTGTACGCAAAAATCAATTTAATCAGTAACAGAAGTAACACATCAGTACATTCTTATCGTGTAAGCAAGTAGAACTGTTATGATACCGCAGCCCAGTTGGGATGGCTTAATAGATTTATTGTATCATTAATTAAATCATCAGGGACTAGCTTTGTCCGGATGCACTCAACCGAACGGGTTTGTGGGTATATTTAACGCCACCTGCGCAAGGGTTTGTGGGTTTACTGTCTTTTCTGCACGTCATTCGATCGACCTCGCTTTATTATCGAATCTCGGGGTTGACAATAATTTTTTTTTTTCAATCACGCATTACTAAATCCCCGCGACTACGTGGGATCCATATATGAAAAAAACAACATATATGTCGATACACTTAAAAACAAAGAACCGGCAGCACTTGCATAAACACATGTTTAATTCTAGTAGTATGCACTTAATTATCTGTTTCTCACCTATTCATTCCCAACCTGGTACAACTATTCTGATAAGTCTAATATCAAAGCTAAAATTCTCATGCCGAAAACAAACTACTTGCATTAATACTTTTTCCCCTTTCTCGGAACTTTCTTGCACTGACTTACATGATTCAAAATCTTCAAACAAACTTTGCAAATACCTTTCATTTTGATCGCAAACTACTGGAATTGAGAAAGTTTCGTTAAAATGGATCGAAAGCGGATCTTTTTAATCCAAATCGCATGAAATACAATGATTTTAGGAAAATTATTGGGGCGGCTAAAGCTCTCCAGCTTTCCCTGCTCCGCGGTCCCTGATGGCAATTGCTGAATAAACAAAAGGTCTATTAAGCCATCCCAACTGGGCTGCGGTTCCGTTGGCAGCACACTAGCTTACACCATAAGAAAATACTGTTGTGTTATTTTTATAACTCATTAAATGAATGATTGGCCATTAATAATTAAGCTCATTTCTCGGATCCAAAGGACGAAGTACAGTTGCTTAGACGACCTCTATCTTTTTGAACATATTGATGGTATGAAATAAACAGAACGTCTCGAGTTTAGAATTAGACTACCTTTTTCAGTTGCAAGCTGAAGTGAGTAGACCATGACTGTAATCAGGGTTTACTTGACAATATCGTTTTTGCTACAAAAGCAGTTAGTCTGTACCAGCCAAAATGTTGGGATTGAGAGAGACTCAGGAAAAGGAATTTCAAGCGGATACTTTCAGTCCCATTCCAATCACTATCTTCAAGTCTCAGTGCTTCGCTCTTTGTTCGTTCACGACGCTACTGCTTGCTCAAGAGAGTGCGTTCGGCAACCGAATTGTTTCTCTTTCAACGTGGCTGTCAATTCAGACGAAAAGAAAAAGTTACGTTTGTGCGAGCTTCTAGCCACGACTAACTATTATGCACAAGAAAGTTTCAGGCCCGATCTTTTCTTTCATCATTTTTCGACTATTCAGGTAAGTGAACTACATATTTGCAATTTTCCAATTATAATCATCCGTTAGTTTATTTTTACCGTTTTTTCTACCATTCAAGTTAAGTGAATAATTTTCATGTATACACTTCTTTCAATGAGAACAAATTCCAAACAGGTTCAAATTTGCCCACGTTTCAAAAACGTTGGTTCAGATCCAAAACTAGTAGGGCGATTATATGTCTCAGGTTGAACTTTCTAATAAAGCAATACCAATGAGCCTCGGCTAATATGAATACCTTTGCTGTTCAAGGGTGAATGGAAAAAATTCCAAATTATCTGGGGTTTGATCCCACGTCAGGCCTTACATGGGATTTACTGGTCTGCCGCGGGTGTTACTAAAACACGAAACGCGAAACAGCGAAACCAAATACCATTCATATATTTTTATGGTTTTTTCACTAAAACTTTCACTAAATCATCTGATAAACACACCGAAAGTTTTTTCCCAACACACCAACCGGATTCCCTATTAATTGCCACTACGAAGAGAAACCACAACACACAGCCACCCCGGTCACAAGATACAGCAAACGTGATAACAAGCAGTCACATTTAGTAGAGCGATCAACAAAATCAACCTGGACACACACAAGCATAACCGGAACACAGTGTACAACTCAAAACAGTACCAACATTAGAATCAGCAGTCATACACACCACTGATTTTCAACCCTCTTAGCAAAATTACATTTTCGCACATATATACCGGCTACACCTTCACATCTTAAAAATGGGCCAACCACGCTTTCGGCAGACACAGGAAGCCAGCTATCAACAACCATTTATCTCGTTATCTACTAGAACATTACTATTTGGCAACCGCCGATTTTAAAAATAAACCAGCCTACATTTCCAGCAGTTATCACTGCCAGTTATCAGGCATATGTCCCATTTCCTATCTCCTACAAACACAGTTGCAAAATCTAGGTTTTTCAAATTTACTGGAGAATTTGTAAATACACTATGGCACTACATACACATCGTACATTCAAGCTCTAAGTTTTCAATTTCACACAACATGTAGATTCACTAATAAAATGTATTGACAAACCACATCTCGTTCGGTCAAGTGTATTACGACACTGCCCTATTCGACCACCCTGAGTTCACTTCAGGAACTCGTGCATACATTAGCTTGGGTCCGTAACGCGCACATGTCACAATACACTTCCTACCATGTCACGAGGCATGACCCATAGATCAAAGTCCACAACGAGACCACACAAAAATAAATTTCCCTATAACCATAAACTTCTATACACTACACCATCCTAACTTAACAATACGGCGCTATAGCCCAAAAAATACAACACAACTAGCTGCACTCACACCCTGACAAATAAAGAATCTATCATTTCCCCCACGCACACAGACAATCCAGCAGTACCACGGAACAACAG
>JAOBYE010335874.1:0-15101 GCA_025403585.1 Parazoanthus swiftii | reverse complement strand
GAGATACAGTAGTGAGATTTGTGACCAAATATATACTGTGAGATTACTATGTAAGATGTGCGCCAAATTAAGAAGAAAGTTAGCATTCCTAACAATTAAATGTTTCATTTCTGAAGTATTAGAATTTGATTAAAAACGTCTTTTAGACGTTATAGGCTTATACAGCTGTTTGTATCCTTTAGCATCTGAAAAATAATATATCTGCAAGAACGTTTTGCTGTTCAGGGCTCTGAGAATAAGCAGTTTTGATAACGGGAAAAATGATTATTTGAAAGAAAACCTTAACAATCAATAACAAACATATAAACTTACTAGTGAGCATAAAATTCGTGTAGAAAGTGTTTTCCAATTTGAGCTAAATTGAATGTACATAAAGCGTTAGAATGTAGTGGTTAGTAGCAAGGCAAAACAAAATCAAAGATCTTGCAGTTTAAGTGTTTGTTCTAAAAACTTACTTCATACAAACTGTTTTGCTTGGAAATTAAAACCGTTCTTTGCTCACTTAAAATCAACCATTCAATTAGTTTATTTGTTTGTGTTGCACACATAAATTTAACATTATACAAAAGGAAACTATGCAACTCAAATGTCTTTCCTTTTTGTATTTAATAAAAGAGAGAATAAGTATAACTTAAAACTGCTTAAAGTATTTCTAAGTTACATTCAGCTAACAAAAATCAGCTGATCTATAGAATGCGTTCAATTTGAAGTTGTATGAACAAGAAACTAGAACAAATGAAGCATTTAGCACGTGGGACTGAACAAGTGAATTCTTCGGATTTTTTCAAATCACTTTTTTCTATGCCTCTGATTTCCTTTGTTCATTCTAATCTTGCTGTCAACATCATCTCCCACCTGCGCAATTTCTCTCTCTTCGTTTCACCCGGTGCTTATGCAGCGCCGCTTTATTAGAATACAACTACAGTAGGTCAAGCTGGAGAAGCTTGGCTAGACCCTAGGCCCTTGTCCAAACTGGCATGCGCGCTTGGAGAGACCCCAAGATTTTAGCGACCTAAGTGCTGGCCACTGTTCGTTGTTTAGCATGTTCCCGGGGAAAAGTTTGGTATTTAGGCTCCCTAAAACGCCGTTTCTGTACAGTATGGCCCGCGAAATGAGGAAATATGGAGCTCAAATATGACAAGCTCGCGACCACATCAAAATTACAAATTAAACAGAAATCCATCCGAGGGCAACGATTGTAGCATGGAATTTAATGTAATTCATATTTATCTTACAGAAAGACATAAGTATCGAATTTAACTGTTCCATAGAGTTGAAGACGAACTACAACCAGATGATAAGCCTTAAACTGTTCCAGTTTTGCCGACGGAATAAATATGCTTGCAAAATTTCGCCTCTGAAAAGTGAAGTGTGAGCGTCATCAGTTTCGACCAATGAGAGAACGAAAATGAAATTCGATCACATGGCGTTTGACTGTTGGATCCGCGTTCAATGTCACATGGCGTTGAAAAAAGATTTTGGTCGCGGATAATTTAAACTTTCATAGACCAAAGAGAACGTAGGTGACGGAGAATATATTTGGCTTTATGAGCATGTTGATTTTGTGGCATTTGGGGAAGAATTGTTGCGCCGGGAGAAGATTTTGCGATTCGATCGATGGAGAAAGCCCGAAGAAGAGACCAGAGTTTTCTCTTATATTTACGCGGGGGAACTCGCTCTAAATGGCCTCAAACAGCGCCCAAAATGCACTTAACACACAATTACAAGGTCAACTCAAAGTAGGTAAACTTTATTTCCACAATACTAGCAAAATTCGTGGGTTTTTGAGTAACTTCCCCATAAAAAGTCTTACAACAGCCTCCATGCACTTTGCTTGGGCTGCCTGTGATTTTGCTTAGCTGGCATTGCCTGCCCTATATATCACAGACATTTTTCGCTCTGAATCGCCAAAACTTGCAGTGTCTCCCTACCGAATTTATCTTAACTTGCCCACCTCAACTCTCTTTAATTACATCGCTTTCGCCCGCAATGCCTGCCCCATTACGACTTAACTCTCCTTCAAAGGAAAAGTGAGCACTCCTTAAGTCGGACCATTGTTAAACATTGCCAAACACATTAGCCTGTTTTAATGAGCGCGCACTTTTTGTTTTAACTGATTTGGACCGGAAGTCTGAAACTCTCTCTCAACCCTTTCTTACCTGGGCTTTTTGGGGAGTTTCTGAGCCCGGAGGGGGGGGGGGAAGACTACCAGCGTCCTTTAACTCTAAAACTATTGAACTCATTGGAATAAAAGTTGGTGGACAAGCATATTGTTGCAAACCAATTAACTTGGTATAGCTTATTAACTGACATTTGGCGTGATAATGACGTAATAAACGTCAAAATATTTGGTTTCCACCAAACCTTGCTGATCGGAAACTGAAACATTTTAGATCTTTGCAGACTTCGAAAAACGACAAATAAATGTTATCAAACATTAATAAAACTACGCTTTTAGTGCAAATGACAGTATTTAAAATAATTTCAGATTGGAAAAGTAAGTTTATCAAGGAAATTTCAATATTCAAATCTTGCATTAGCTCATGAACTGTCATGTTAGTATTTCTTTTAAAAACATTGTTTTAGATGTCATTAAGTCATTTCATGCTTTGTTTGCAACGTTCTAAGATACTAATTTGACAGGAAATGCTTCCAAAGTTTTTTGACACAGTACAAAACACCTGGCCGCCATCTTGGATAAGGGTATTGCGCATTACCTATGACGTCATACATCACGTGCAAAGCCACCAACGTTCCAAGAAGATCGCGTAATTGACTTCAAGACTAAGAATTGTCAGTTGTTAGAAATATCTCGTTAATAATTGAAGAAAAATATTAAGAATGTCAAAATTTGGCGAAACTGCGTCGAAAATTGCGTTGCCGTGGCTACAACTTGACTCGGACATTTTCTAGATTTTGTTCTCCAATAAATTTTGGGAAAGTTCGCCAAATTTGGTGGCTATACCTCGATTATCAAGAAATTTCTTGACGGTTAAAATCAGCGTGGGCACTTTCTGCCCCCCCCCCCGACAGATTTGCGTAAACCAACTTTGCTCGCAGAACCTTTCCCATCGTGACCAGTTAACTCTCCTTAAATCTCAACTCGCCGTGCCTGCCCCATCATGACTTAATTATCCTTAAATCTCTTAAGCTTCAATAAAGCCTGCAATCATGACATATAGATATTTCACTTTACATTTTTTTAGCGCGCAGAGGCTACCCCATCATGACGGGGTGTTGTAAGACTCCTTAGTTCGCGTTTGATTTAACTCTTTAAATTACCTCAGCTATCAGTGTCTACCCTCCTCTACGCACGCAACGTAGTGCGAGTTTCTGTCATAAAATAGAATATGTTGGATTTGTTGAGGCAGTTTTGAATACTACTTGCAACTAAACGTTGAAAAGTGATTTACAGATTCCTTTTCAGAGTCAAAATATAAATGAGGTAAATTTTGGAAGTTAGCGCGCGGAAGGACTATTATGAGTAATGGCTGTGACTAGTCCAAAATCAATTCCTGTTTTACCAGAATAAAATCCCAACATCAATTTAAAGCAAGTCGGTTGAACAGACAAGAATAAGAGTCAACTTCTTAATGTATTGACCATAACATTTTATTGCCAAACCTGTGTCAGTGTAACTATTCTGACTTACTGCACAAATTGATACAATCTTTTTTTTTCTGAGTTGTTTCATGTTCCTTTTCAATAATCACGCAAAGAACAATACAAAAAACCTCGCTTATAAGCAAGAACGCATTAAATATCTACTTCATTCACGAAGTAACAACGAGTTGAGGCCTCCGCCTGCATGCAGGCTTACCTTATTATTATCATTTACAGTATTCATTTGAATGTATTAAAGCCTAATCCGAAGTGCTTTGCGCATGTCCGTCTATGTTTTAAACATGTCTAGTAGATTTAATGGCATACATTAGGCTTATATAACTAATTTTTACTTATTCTAATAAACACGTTATGTTTGTAGTTAATTCAGTTAAAAGCGTTGACGATATGTATTCGTCTGCAACAACCAAAGGCCTACAAAATTGTATTGATACAAAACTAACTTGTACTGACTGAATAGTGCATTTATTTTACAAAATGTTTGATGTAAACGTCCTGCCATTTGTGTCTGGGGCTTTTTTTGTTTTGTTTTTCTTTTATTGTAGGACAACTGTTTCTTTGAAGTATTTTAAGGTATAACTCATTACGTGTATAAACACCTATACACATACGTGTCGTTTATGACTGATGTTTATTACCAACGTATTTAAAAGTTCCTAATGTGTGTTGTTTGTTCTAAACTTATATTGAGGATAAAAAGATGCGGGACTAAGTCTTAGAAAGCTAAAGATGAAAGCTGTGCTATTAACTGATCTGCCAATGAAGTTTGTAGCTTTTCAGTGTGTAAAGATGTCCTGCCGTTCTTTAAGATTCAACCATTAACTCGATAAACGGAAGAATCTTTACTGCTAGTATCTAACTTCGTCTTTAATTTTCAAAAGCAATTTGTGCACTTTTGCTTTTTCCTATTTACTTACTGCTGAGTAATTGAACATTCACACAAAAATTAGGAGATGCATCAGAACAAAACGTCACGTATATTAAGTCTAAAGACCATATTCTATTATTGATGATGTAACATTTCAACACGTAAAAATTCATATACTTCGTCTAGTAATCATTGCAATTGGCTCAGTGAAGATTGAGAACGAAAGTTGTTTCCATATTGCTTGTGCCTGCAGTCGATTATATACGAAACTATTTCAGACAAAACTTTATAAAATTTATTAAACTATCAACAGCGCCACTTTCAATCAAAAACATTCTATTTTGCGAGAAGAGAGCACTTTGGTGTATGGTATGTTTCATGCATATTGAAAAGTAAATAAGTACATTTTGAAGAAGATTACTAACAAAACTGAACAAAGCTCCTAAAATTGATATTGGTCATGTATACTTAGTTCTTTTTAACTGTCCATACATAACATCATAAAACTTATTTTATATAACTGATATTTTTTTTAACTACACTGGAATCGACTTGTGTTTATCTGGCAACGTCTTCGTCTTATTAAATACCGTGAATTAACCTTCTTCTTCCTAAAGAACAGTTCACCGAACTCAGCAGCTACTCAACACTGTTGATCCAGTTGCTCGGAACAGAAAAGCCATAAACTAACTTGCTTCTCAGTTTCCTGAGAACTCCCTTAGCAATGTAAGTGCGCAGGGATCGTGCAAAGTTTTCATACTTCATGTCTGGTTTGTGTCTCCGCTGACCCCACATACGAGCAACCGCACCTGAGTCAGTGAATCGGAAGATACCCTCTTCTCTATCAACCCATTCCATCATCGAGGGATTCCTCTCGGGGTTGTTAAGAAGCTCTACAAGGTACTGACATAAGCGAGGCTTCCTTGTCTTGTAGTACCTTCTTCTCTTTTTCACTGGCTTTGGCGTGCTTGGTTTCGGCTCGGGTATGACGGTTTTTACATCATCATCTGATGTCCCCTGGATCGTTTCGTCCTCAGACGAATAATTGCTCGACTCGCACGATTCACTTGCGTACGAGGCACTAGAGTTAAGGCGACGAAACCTTTGTGGAAGCACAGGGACGTTTGGGCATGCGCTTCTCACTCTTTGAGTTGGAGTAGCGGCCATTTCATTGGGATACAACGTGTTCGAATAACTAGTAACTTCTTCGAAACTGTATGACCCACATATGTCCAAGTCCAGAATGTCAGAGCATGGTGAAGCATTGTTGACGAGTGTATCAATGACTGTTAGAGTGCTAGGTTCGGTCTCCAACATTTTGGAAAGGTCGTTTCCAAACGACTGACCGACCTGAACTGTCTCCTGGTGCTTCGTTGTAGAAGTCTGTGGCTGGATTGGAGACAAACTTAAAATCTCATCAATCCAGGCATCCAACTGATTGTCATTTGAAGTTTTATTCAGGTTCGTATTGTCGACCAAATTGTTACTGACTGGTCGACTAATGTCAGGTGACTGTCCAACATACTTTTGCCAGACAGCTGACTTTACATGTAGATCCTCCTCGAAGTCATAAAGGTACTGTTGCCAAATGGAAGATTCTATCTTGGCGTCCCTGTAATCAAGCTCCGTGAGCAACTTGTCAAATGTTTGATCGTCCGACATGAACGGATCCTGAAAAATGACTGACATCCTTCCTGACCTTAAAACAAGTTTAAGAAAACAGTTCAGTAATACTATCAACTTACAACAATAAAAATACAATCCGCTTGTTTAGGAGAATTTACAACAATGTGTCAATTTATCTCACTTACAACAGCTATTTTGAACATTAAACTTAAGAATATGATACTGACATACATATAGCTGAAAGAGATAAATTAAACAGAGTTAAGGAGTTGCACATATTCTACAAAATAAGATAGTTAGGGGTATTTTGATAGTTGAGGCTGATTTAAGGAGCTGTGTGGATGATTTAGGTTTGTCCCATAGGATTTAAGCGCGGAAAATAGAAAACTCTGTGACAAAAGGTAGCGAGATTTTACACAGGTTTCCAAGAAAAAGTTTTCTGTTGATCATTGCTTCAAAAGGTATGTTCTGCCAACCAATTTAAACGGCAATTTTTTGACAAACTGACTGCATTGTATTAGAAACCGAAAAAACTAACACAAGGGTCTAAAACAACAAATAAGTATTTATCAGATTTATCATATCATATTTATAGGTAGCACGTAAACTTTAGTCAAATATTATGATTAAGAAAAACGTAATCTAACTTATTGTAAGTCAGGTGCGCATGCAATAGCCATTGGACAACATGCCCGCCATCCAGTTGGCCGCCAGCTTGGATTTTTCGAAAATTTACTTTTAGCAAATTTACAGTAAATTTCCTTGATTTTATCAGAAACTGTGTATTTATAGACTCCAATTACAAAAAAGAAAATGAAATAATTGGAAATAAAAGACATTTTAAGAAAATCTTCCAATTCTTGATTCAAACAAATTATAAGTGATGATGTCATCCACGTATTAATTGGACTACGGTCACTGAAAGTTTCATTTTAATTGCTTCAAGCTTCAGAACTTAGGCTGGAAAACCTAGAATCCCCCCCGTCGGGAACAATTTGTCCGTTCTTTGTTTGAATGAATCGTAAACTTTTGTATAAAAAGAGCTATGACTTACAACTTAATTTATTTGATCGATGATTAGAATTCTCAGTATTATATTTAAGCTGTGATACATAAAGCCGTTAAAAAACAGAGAAATAACAAACTCACAATTAATGATAAATAAGTAAATAATGAACGAGTGCTTGAGTTGAATGAATAAGTGATCATGAGTGAGTGAATAAATGCATGAATAAATGAATGATTCAATCAATTAATGAAAGGGTGGGTGTCGGAATGAACGAATGGTTGAAAGATTGAGTGGATGAGTGAGTGAATGAGTGAATGAATGAATGAATGATAAAAGGATTTAGCAAATGAATGAATGAGTGAAGGAATGAGTAAGTGCATGAATGAATGAATGGATGAATGGTTTGGTGGATGAAAATAGGAATTAATAAATGAATGAATGAATGATCGAACAGTTAACTGATTTAATGACAACTTTATTTAAACACGGTAGCTTCTTCAGTTCATAAACTGATATTCTAGAAAGCCGCAGATATTAAAATAACATTACAATATATTCCTTTAACAATCATATATCTAGAAAGACAAAGTGAGAAAAGAAGGAAAAGAAACTGTTTGCACGTTTTATCACGTTTAAGTCGATTGTCAATTGATATTGCAGTTACTCCATGGAAAAAATATGCAGATTAGCCTTCAATATTTGCTCGGCGTCACGTAAAGCCTGAACATTACACAACAACCACAGGTTTCATTTTCTAAACCACTTGGCACTTTTTGAATAAAATCTGATAAGACACTCAGTAATATTTTCAAGATGATTGAGAACATCCGCTGCTAACATATGAAGTGGAGCTCTTTCAAATCTAGATCGGGAAGCACGAAATATTATCAGTGATTGAACACGAGTCGAGTCAATGGCATGCAACAACAGGAAAATAATTTCCCAAAATTCAAAGTTTCTTAATCAGTTTAACAGCCATGGAAAAGAACGTACGTAAACAGAAGTTTTGTTCCTTGAAAAGAAAGTTTCGTGCAAGTCTAGTATGTCTGCTTGAAGTGGCTATCACTCAATGTGGTGTTTTCACTGTCTGTTGAGCAATTGAATGAATGAACCGAAGAGTGTATTTGGCGCATGATATCTAGATACTTTCTCGACATTAGATTCACTTTGGCAAGCTATAGAAATAACTGAAATGTCAGTTTGTAGTGATAAAGTCACGTCGCTGTTGAATATTTAAGCAAACTAATTTGCGTAAGTGGAGTGTTTTCCTTGGGCCACTGATGATGCAGATAATAAAGTTCAAAGATCACAGCCCACTGTTTCTTAATTTGCTTATGTCTAAAAAAGTCCAAGTGCAGCTTTTGTCTATAGTTTTGATCGGAATTTTCTGACGCGTTTCTTAATGGCTGTCATAAACGTTTGGAGAATAAATTTCTTGACGTCCTAATCAACTGATTATATCGAATTTAGCTACGAGGCCAAACTCTTAAAGGGCGGAGTTGTACTTCGCTGAGAGCAAAACAACGGTTAAAAGGTCATTAAACGAGCAAAACAAACTAAATAGAGACGGATTTTATACTTAAAATAACGTTTTAAAAAATGTTCGCTTTTTTAATAGATCATGTTCATGGTTTATCTTCCTTCCCTGCATGCATCAGCTCACCTTTGTCATTTAAAGTTCAGCGAATTTGTTTAGTTCATTCATTCAGCTAGCTCATTCATTCTCTTTCAAAATGAAAGAGTCAATATCGCTGTTTATCGGTGGTCTTTGCAGAAAATTTTTATATCTCGCAAAACTTAAATCAATTCAGTATATCTAATTTCATGAGCTATGCAGTGTAATATCGTCTTGTATTCTTACATGTTTATGAAACAGTTTTATTAGTAGAGTAATTTGGGCACGTTAAGGGTTGTGCATGCAGTGTTCCATTCGCTGAACAAACGTGAATTTAAATATAGCCGTAAGAAGTGCAATGCACGTGCAGACATAACATGAAACCCAGCTCTTTTAATATTAAACCAAAATTGCACAAACGTAAATTACGATTATAGCTGGTTGAGGTTTAAGATGAGACGTGTAGTGATTAACGTGCATGGACACTTTTTCAGATACGGTGATTCAAAATTCAATGAAATATATTTTTTGTGGGGCGTCAGGAGAGCCCCCACTTAAAGATAGATTTACACAGAAAAACATACCTTTGATTTGGAACTTTGACCGTTTGGTTTTTTGAATGTCTTATTTTTTTTGCAAACAAACTTCCCCTCTTGGCTGACTTGTCAGTGCTGACACACCTGGTGGATATTCGTAAAAGGGGTTCGTAGCTGCAAGAATAGGAGTCTTAGTTTTAACTGGTCTTCCTGTCTCCACAGTACCTGACACTGTGTTTTTGCTTCATTCAATGATCTTTGGTTTTAAGCAATTTTTACGGTGCTTTGCGCTCCTCAATCAACCTTGGACATCCACTTGTGACGTAGGGGAAACAAACTCGATCGGGGAAGGAACAAAAACTTCGCACAGGATTTGTGAATCACGTTTTCAAGTCACAATAGTAAACACGTTTGCATTTTATTCCTATTGTCGCATAGGTATCAAAGACAACATTTCAACTAATAGGACATTTTGCTTGGCAGCTCAAATAAATTTAAGCACAAATTGAATTTTTTTATGCTCGACTAACCTTGGCAAGGAAGTCAATTTATTCAGTTAGAACAAAGGTCCGCTTTTTGTGTTCTCCATTCTTCATTAAGCATCACAAAGAAAATTATTACAGTTAGAAGGGAGTTGATTTACTCAACATGTGACCTTAATTAAGGGATTTAAATTTTCGTTTACAGATTCAGTACTTTTAAAAATAGCTTTATTGAAAATTCCTTTCGTTTTCACTCTCCCCAAACATACGATGTTGCGTTATTGTGTCACCCACGCTGATGATAGTAATTTGTAACCTTATCTTGAACTTTGTTGACGGCACAAAAAATTCTGTAATGACGTTGGATTGTGATGGTCCCGGCAAACGCCCACAATTTCACGCTTTTCGTTGCTTTAACTTTGTTTACCTCCAAAGTCACATCACCTCTAAATATTTACAAACAAAAATACGATCGGGGGCCAGAGAAAACAGATAAACTCCAAGTTTTCGATTTATTTCTAAGCCTTTTTTGATTAATTATTAAGATATTGCACAATTTGCTAATATAGACTGAAACAGTTATTTATTTTTAGTACTAAAAGAAATGAATATTTATAATAATAGATAATATTAATTATATATGCTTTGGTTATGGAAGAATGCACGATGATATATAACACATTGAAGATTTTGGACTGTATCATTCTTTTGACATCGTTGTTGAAAGTTCGAGTGTATTGACTAGCGAACTTGCCCGGGGGAAATGAATTAAAACCACTGGTATATTAGTTTTTACTCAGTAAAACCTATTTTATTAGTGACTGACAGAGGCTAACACTATGGTTTTTAGTTGTAATCGCAATGACGGCTTTCAAGTATAGTAACACTACCAGCTTCAGATTTTTGGACACTTTTTTCAAAAGTTTTTCTTGTTGTTGACGATACGGTCGAGTAGCTGCTGTAAATAACCCTAAAAGAATTTCAAAGCACACAGTCAGTCACGTTGACATTTTATGGCATAAAAAATGGCCTTGAAAAGCCAGAAAGGGGAACAAATCATATAATTTTGTAAAAGAAGCGGTTCACGTTGCTACACTACAAAATATTTGTTATGAACCATTCACTGTTTACTGGCACTAAATGATTTAACTGACAGTGCTTAATTTCTCAATTCATGCACACTTTATTGCTTTTTTACAATACGTGATAGAAGAAAAAAGGCGATTATGCCACTTCATCATGTCCTCAGGAAATCGTGCCGTTTCTTCCTTTTTATTTTGTTTTTCTTTTACTACTCGTCGCGGAACTCAATATAACAAAGTGAAGTTTAAAGTTTAAGTCTTTTCACTTAGAAGTTTAATTAAACGAAAACATATGAAGTACCTACGCGCAATTCCTTTTCAGCTTTCATGGGCAGTTTTAGGACGAAGCGGTTTAATGAGAACAAGATAGTTTCGGTTCTCAATTTCAGTCTTCGCAAAAATATATTCTTAAATCTGTCCAAGTTTTCATTTTCCTGTTTATGTTTAAGCCTTATACTACTCAGTGTTGCTCATTTAGTTTTACAGATGTAACTGCGGTATCAACAGGAGTCATGAACTAGCAAATTCTAATGATATAATCGTTTGGTATATAGTTGGGTTTTTTTAGCCTCAGATTGTTCTTTGTTCTCGACATTCGGACCACAATTTTCGCTTCCGATGACATGTCCCTATGAAGATTATTCTAACAAAAAGGAGGAAAAAAATTGAACTATATCCTGTGTAAATAAAGCAGACAAATGAACACAACACTGCTTTGAGTCAGTTGACATGCATTTTTCTCCCCCTTTTCGCACACTGAAATACGGCGGAGAAGAAGATGTAGTTGTTTTGTCTGAATTGTGCAGTTCAGCTACACTTCCTATTCTAGAACGTAGAGAATAAACCGCCAAAATTTATAAGTGCCCTAGGTGGATAGGTCAGATTGAGTTTAAGTAAGGGGTAGTTATGTCTGTGTATTTTGAAACTGATTGACCAACCGTTACGACGCTTGATATCGCACAAGAGCTATTCAACAGCGTTTCAATTTTCGGTAATCATCGCCTGGCCTGGTATTTAAAACACCGGTTCCTTTTTACAGAGCTAGCCATTCATGTAGGCATAACTTGCTGAAGTCTGTCTTTACAGAGCAATGCTTTTGAATGAGCAACGCCCATAGAAACATTGTGATTCGAAGTTATTCAAAATGCTTTACATCGACCGAACAAGTAAATATAATTTGATATGTGAAACAAAGAGTACAGTAAATCTAGAAACTGAAACTGGCTCGTCGCTAAAAAAAAAACAATAGTTAAGTTAATAAGTTCCGATTGTGAGAAGGTACCGGAAGAAAACAAGCTGAATCAATTCAACTTCCTATAATTGAACGAGAGTATAATGAGCACACGCCTTGCTTTGAAAAGGAAATAATATAAGTCACATTTCAACCTGCTTTCCGCTACATAACTGACTGTAAGACAACCAGCTTCCTGAGAGTTAAGCAAAGGTCACGCGCGCCGGCAAACTCAGGAAAAAATATACAACACAAAATCTTAACAAACACTATAAAACTATACGGTGAACAAGCAAAAAATCTCAGAAATAGTTCCTTTCCAAAAAAAACACTACTTTAGTCTTTAGAGAGAAAGCAGAAGAGAATCCCTTCCTATCTGAGACAATAGCAGCTGCCTGTTATTTTGGAATAATGATACTTTACATCTTCACAGCCAGAGGAGCAAACTGTTTGTTATGCCATGTATTTTAGAAACTTATACTCATAAGATTTTTGTAGTTTTGTATTCAGATAATTTCTATTGCGCCACAGATTTACATGTATAATTAGACTTTTAGGTCATCAGTGTCACGCCACAAAAATTTCTTTATTGTTTTGACGAATTTTATATTCTTGGCCGCCATTTAAAAATAGTCGTGAGAATGGCTGATTTTGCAGTCTCACAAAAACTGTTGTTTCCTTATGTCTCGCCAGCCAAAAGTAGTTTTGTATTAAATCCTCATAGAAAACGTATTACTCAGCGAAATATTTCAGACATTAGAAAAATATTTGTAGTTTCACAAGTCGAACTTTATCATTATGTACTTATGGTAGCAAGTAACCTTGCTGTTAAGGATAAAAAATATTCTCACGAGAAAAGTAAAAACTGTAGTGTATTTTGGCGGTTAGCCTAGAAAGAAGCTTCACCAGCATTTTTGTAACTAAAATATAGATATCACGTTCATCAGTAGAAAACACATAAAACGATAGATTTTAGTCACTATAGTACACACATTTACACGTCTACACAAGTGCATGTTTGACCGTCTGTAGAAGTAGCAAGAAGAATATATAAAGAAGCAGAAAGAGGTAAGCCGTAGTCTGTTGAGTTTCATTCCCCACGAAAAAGTTTAATTATAGCAGGTGCTATAATAAGTTTACCCACCACAAAAAATATACAATAAAAGAACAACAAAAAACAAGTATAAAATAAATATAGCGCAAATTCTCTATGATATGTAGCTATATTGATTTTCTCGTTATTGCTTCAGTACTCTCTAGATTCTAAAAAATACTTTCATAAGAGGCGTTGTTTTTCTTTTCTTACTGACTGCAGACAATCAGCCCTCCCTTTTAGCATTTCCATTAACATTTTTTTATAATACCTATTTTCCCACTGTTTGAGTTTCGTTCGAATGAATCTTATAACTTAGAACCCTTAAATACACTGTTTGTTTGCAAATCTAGGACCCATATTCAAAACTCGGTGAATGACAGATGAACCCATCCGACAGATTCTAATACAACTTTTTGATGAACGGAGCTTATCAAAAAGAAGGTTCTAATTTACAGAAAACTCGCCGTATCATCCTCGGGCTCGCGCTATATAAGCCTTCAATCGGACAAATTTAATAATACGTCAAAATTCGACTAAAAGTTGACGTATAAAAATATACGAAATACAAGTACTAATCTTTGAACGCAGCAAGTTTTGCCTTTTACAAAAGGGGGAGGTGTTGCATACTTGCATCCAAGCAACAATAGCTTGATCAGCGAATTCATAAACTCAGTGCTCATAGTCTATACACCGGAATTAGTTTTTGAAATTACAATATCCTCCCTAAAGTCAGTGTGACCGCAAATTAGAATTGAACTGGCACTGAATTTGCCAGGTAGAGCTTTTCGGTTGTCAAGAAGCGAGCTCCGGCTTCCGACAGAGAGTCCTACAGCATAACCAGAACAAAAGATTCTGGTTTTCGATAATTAATTTCAGTTTAAACTTCCTTTTCTTAAGTTCGGAAAATGTTTTCTGTGAAATAGAAAAGCACATCATCAGCACTACTGAGGCACGTTCTGTACGTCAAGGTTTTCTAATTCTTGACCGAAGTATCCATAACACTTTTTCGTTCACTTTTTCTACAGGCAAACTAAAGGCACTACTAAAACAAAGTTGCAATTGTTCGTAACTGTGAGCGCAAAAAATGTGAGAAAAACTAAGTACACACATTACTAAACATTGCACCTGACCGTCAGCATGAAAGTTGTGGTACACAATAATTGTCAAAATTTAAACATTATTGAATACTGACAGCATTTCCTGTGCGGCTCGAAATTGAGCTGCCAGTATCACTGTTATTGGAGCAGTTTAGTCTAAGGGCATCACTTGGCAAGTCAAACGCCGCCCCAGTGTCCCAACCCACTAAAAGAAATTTTGCAAGAGCCAAGATTAATACACCAATTTTTGAATCAGTTGTTAAAAACCATAAAATGAACTTTTTTTCTTGAATAATTGATCATTTGGTAGAATTCAAGAGTCAAAAGTTTCCATGACATTTTGAAACCTTTGATGCTGAAACTTCAGAAAGACAAGAGTTAAAAAGACGAATTCGTAGAATTCAATATTTTATGAGTTCACTTCCCTTTCTTTCTTTGGTTAAATCCGTAGCGGAGCCTTGGTGTCTCCAAAATAACACCCTTCACCCTCTTACAAACACTTAATAGTGGTTGTTTCAGGGAAATGTCTCATTTGATATTGTTTCTCCTGTCACTCCGCACTGTTTGTGCATTAGTAATTGTTGACCAAATACAATATTTTACCAGCCACATTGTGCATAGTTATTCAGAATCTGCTCATGCGCAAAATACAACAACGAAGAAAAAATAAACTAAATGCTTCAGTTGGTTAATCCTCGACTGAAAGATAACTTCATATTTTGGGGCTTTGCTAACCTTTCTTAGTATTTCCCGACTGCGTGACAGACAACTAAAATCTGATCGACTTGTAAAAGCATTCCAGACATCGATCGTTTGACAGAGAAGTCGAAGGAAG
>JAOBYE010335763.1:3528-15102 GCA_025403585.1 Parazoanthus swiftii | reverse complement strand
ATGCTTTCGGTTCGATCTCGTGAGCTGCAAGTGCTGAAAAGCCCCTTGGGGAGCACTTGATAACATAACATAACATATTTATTTATTTATTTATTTTCCTTTTACGGCCACCCCTCTCTGTGAGGATTATTAGCCAACCACAACACCGCATTGGCTTGCTCATATCGACGAGTGCTTGGGTTCTATGAAGTCCCATGATAGAACGTCGAGAGATTGGACCAACGGCTTAACGTCCCTGTCCACGGACGGTGTGGTGAAAGGAGGTTGCCCAAAGTTCAGCCCTCGGCCAGGCCGGGAATTGAACCCGGAACCTCCTGGTTGGCAGTCAGAGATCTTACCAACTGCGCTAACCTCGCACACCATTATCACTACCATTGCTTTAATTATTGCCATTACTATACCATTTCAATGCCATTGCCATTACTATTGTAACTACCACGACCAGGACCGCTATTACTACTCTTCCCCATCTCATTCCAATCCTATTATTATTACCATTTCCATTACCATTGCTATAACTATTACTGTTGCTTTACTATTACCGATGCCACTGCCGTTACTGTTGTCATTATCACTATTATTACTTTGCTACATTTCCCATTCCATTCCTATTATCATTACCATTACCATTACCATTACTATGGTTACCATAATTACTAACCTTACCTATGTCATTATCAATCACCTTTTAGTATTAACGTTACAATTGCTATTTCATTACAATTCCTTAACTGCGTAAGGTAAATGCACGTCTTTGCATTGCTAGCTTTAAACCTAGGCTAAAATACTCACACTTTGTAGAACTACATATCTCTTCATTTACTTCTTTAGAGATAACGTTGAGCTATCTTCCGGCAACAAATTCCAAAATGATGTGCAAGAACAGCGACATTTATTTTAACCATACGTTGAAGGGTGGATACAAAGCTGGTATGTTTACAGACCTTGGCAAAGTGGCCGACATGCCCGCTTGTATACGCATGTGCTGTGGTAGAAAGCAGTGTGATGTAGCTCTGATGTTAGAAAAGAACTGCTATGCCGTGCACTGTTCTGATCAAGAGTTATGCAACCCTGTCCATGCCCGCCACTCCAGTCTACTAGCAAACCTCAACCCTAAGTTGTCTTACATAACAAGCAGAAACGAAGAAGGTAGGCTGAACACAGTTCTGATAGTTTCTGTGTAGTTATCATTTATTAGTCATTATTGCCAAAAGGGTAACATCTGTGAAACCCAAACTGGGCAAGAGAAAAATACATAACTTGAGATATTTGTAGAGCACTTTATCTTATCACATTTGCATTACTATATCGGTTTATTAGTGCCAAACCTTACTGGTTACCCCCTCTTTTACACTCTCATTTGCTGCTTCATTACCATCTTAATTACCCACGACCAACTCCCATCTGGCCTTGTAGCTCGTTTGGTAGAGCCACGGTGATCTGTTCCGGAGGTCCTGGATTCGAATCCCGCCGGGATCAGAAATATCTTTCTTTTTCCGTGTGGGCCCGTTTCCTTTCCAGGGCTTCCACTCAGAAGGTATTACTTGAGATATTTGTAGAACACTTGATCTTACCACATTAATATCATTAAACAATAAAAACAGTTTAGGTTGTTTGAGTTTTCGTAAATGTTTTTATGGTTTCCATGTCAACGCAGAAATTTCAAAACAAACCAAAGTAACGTGGTCTTTAGAAGCTGACAAAATTTTGCATATTTTCAGTCGAAGTCATGGCGCACTCACAAATTAATATCCAACAAAGAAGATCAACAATGTGAACCTATTGATTTTCAAAAATAATTATCTTCCATAAGCATGTGATCTTGTTTACACGTGTACAATTTAAAGCAAATACATAAAAAAATATTTTTTTTTGTTTTCCTGGTAAAGTGTTCGTACCAAATTCGGGTTTATCAATAATCGGCATCGGGAAGTGATATCATTTTGTATTACAGGTACTCAAACATTATACAACTGTGTTCATTCACCTTAAGCAACGGGAACGAGAACGAGAACACCGACAACAACATCAACCAGACTAGCACAAAACAATAAACTCAATTTACTATATCACAAGAATCAAGTATCGGAATACAATGTTAAAACTAGCCATTTTCCCAATATTCATCTTAAAAAGCAAAACATGAAAAATTCAATTTTTGGCTTTGTAGCTACCTTAAAGTACAAATAGAAACTAATATGCATAATATAGGTCAAACTTTATAACTATTTTTATTCTAAATACTTTCGTCTAGTTAAGCAAGTAGACATGGTGAAAATTTCGAAATTTTCTTCCTTTAGTACTTCCAAAAGAAATTGTTATCAACCGTGACACGACGTGTAAACCAAGTGTTATCTCGTATGATGTCACGCTAAAAGGTGGATTAAACGCTGGTAACTTTACCCCCACCGGCACAGTGGACAGCATGGAAACCTGCGCGCGCAGGTGCTGTGAGAGCCAGTCATGTGACGTGGCGTTTATGCTGAAAGATTCCTGTTATATGGTTGGATGTGCGAGTGAGGAATTGTGCGAGGAGGTTCCAGCGCCTTCCTCTGCGTACTACCCCAGACTTTCCTTTGTCAGGAGAGGCCCGAAGAATGACCGCACACGTAAGTCACCTTCTTTAAGGACTGTTCCATTTAGCATAGCATATAAGCAAGCTGGTAGTGAAACTTGGCCAATTTCTTTGTTATAGGTTTTGTTTTCTATCTCTTTTGTTCAATGGTCTTTACAATGCGCAAAACACAAAAGGTATCATTTTGAATTAACCAGTCACCGATCCAGCAGTGGGCAGGTCACATTCTGTGTACCGTGCGTATGATCCCAGCTAATGGCCTCGTTCCGGCTCTACCTCGGTGTAAGAACCCACGACTGACGTCACCCAGTCTGACCAACGTCAGACTTGGTTCACCAGTAGTGAAGGCGATAAATTGCCCCCACAAAATTGATACGTTGCACTCTTCTACTCATTATGATTGGAAAACATGCTTTAGTTATGGGAGTTATATTAAACATTTCAGGTTAATGTACCTGACGTTAACCACACGTTGAGCACGTCAATGAAGTCAATTCACCTCCCATAATTGAAGTAAATTTTGTAGAGTATGAGTGTAAGTATGCACCGTATCGCCAATCCTCTGCAAAAGAACGAGGCTTTATTGCTCACACTGTGACATCATTTGTGCATCTCTCAGGGAACCCTATGACGTCAGTCGTGAGGTTCTTACACCGCGGGAAATCCCTCGTTCCCCAATGAGTCCTCCTTGTAGGTGATCGATTCCCCTCAGAGGCTCAAATTTTTTCTGAGTATAGTTATGTTTGTTTCAACTTCCTCTCGTGTGTTTAGTTAACAAGTTGGTAATTTGTACTCATGTAAACAAAACAATGCGCTCGATCACTGTTTGTTCAACCACAGTTAATAGAACTAACCGGTTGTGAAGCTCAATAAACTTCAAAGGGAGTGTACAAAGTTGCTTTGTTTTACGTTGAACGAACCATGACAAGGCACATTGCTTCGTTCAATGTGCGAGCCCAAATATTTTATTGTTTAGTTGTTCATATGCATTTCAATACCTTTAATGTTTTGTGCATCGTCAAGGCCAGCGAAGAAAAAATATAGAGAACAAAAACCTATAACAAATAAATTGGCTGGGTTTTTTCGCTCTATTGCAGGACTATGGTTCAACAATGAACAAAGCGGCTTTGTACACTCATTTTTAAACCGTTTGAGCGTCTTAACTTCCTCGTTCTATCAACTATGGATTGACAAAATGTATTAGCTAAAACATCTCTTAAATAAGCAGTTTTAGATCGTCAAGAACCAAAAGGTTTTTGTTGTTGAGGTGACAATTAGTGTTGTCAACGGTCCTAATTCCTTTTCAGCAATCTAGATAGTATTAATTTAAATAAGAGAAGTCAGTTTGTAAATTGTTTTAAATACAAGATGTAAATTTATTTTGTACACTGCACAACCAAACAAGCAACGACTGGTTTTGATATTTGTCAAACTTTTTACTGTAATAGGTTTAGAGTAGGTAATAAATAGTATTTAGTTATTTAGTTGCTTATACATTTTACTGTGTCCCCAATTATCAGGAATGTTGAATGTCCTAGCTGAAGACGCGTTAAGAACGTTTACTTTTGTTATTATTATTGTTACTATTATTGTTATTATTAATACTATTATCATTATCATTGTTATCATTATACTTTTGATTCTTGCGGCTTTGATCTATAAACGGAAATTAAGTGTTGTTACTATTTCATCGTTTTCGTTGATAAGACTAATTGTAATAGTATTAATAATGATAATAATAACAAAACACAAACCTTTTTTTAAAAGGGAATATTGACACTGTGGCTATTTACAACAAAAAGTATAGTAAGGTGCACATTTACTGAAACTTCCTTTCTTTTATGCAACAGTTCTTCACAAGAAAAACAGCTCCTCGAATGAACATTATTGCACGAATAGTGAAGTGATGACCAATGTCACCCTACGAGGGGGAATCACCGCGGGAAAATTTCGCGACCGCGGGAAGATAAAACACGTCAAAGAATGCGTGAATATTTGCTGCTTGGATAAGAGCTGCGATTTGGCATTTTTACTACGAAACAATTGCTTCTCTGTTAGTTGTTTTAATGAACAACTGTGTGAAGTCATCAAGGCAAAATCCTCTGACGACAAACCCAAATTAGTCTACATCTACGCTAGAACTCAAACAGAGCCCGCGACGACGAAACGGGGTAAACAAATACGTGGTCTTGTAGCTAGAAGTGTTCCAGGACAGCAGAGTATTAGGGTCCCCAACAAATGCAATAAAGAACTATTATATAAAGGAGGCTTGGCAAGAATGAAGCTTCTGATATTGCGAAAACGGTTTAAACAATGCTACAAAAGATAGATTTATAATTTTGTTTTCTTCATGCATGTGGAATTACCAGGTGGATAGAGGAAATGAAGACACACACCTGTCGACTACAGCATGTGTTTTAGAACATTAACATTCAACTCATTTCGAGTTAGAAATAACCGAGTAAAATTGTGTATTTATTTTTTTATAAAAAACTTTCCCACGATTACTCCCCTCTATCACGTGTTTCAACGACTAACGTAGGATATGGATAACTGATAAACTACGCGCTCGTTCATTTGAAACCTATAGCAGGTAATGTTAATAAGCCAAAGAAATAGAAAAAAAAGGCTGATATAGACACTTATCAAAATTAACATAAACGCCAGGCTCTTAAGAGAGAAGTGGGCAAAAACAAAAAGTTTTATCAAATATAAGGATTTCTATGCTAACATTGTTGTTTCTAAAGATTTCCCCTGCAACGAAAGCATTCCCATCGCTGATTCAAGAAGTTATCACAAAACTCGCATCCCGAGAGTTACTAATTACAAACACTCTCGATGGGGCTGGGATGATCCGCGAGTAACTCGACATCACGGTGAAAGGAATAACACAAACTTGATTGCAGTTCTAAAGGCTAAAGATTGCTCTCTGGATTAAGTTTCATTCGTGAAACTAAGTCGCTGTTATACTGAGTACTTGTCACGCCAGACTACCCCAGCTTAGTCGGAGTTCGTTTGTTCGTACACAACAACTACCAGATGATCGGCTGTCACCGTCTTCTCCTTGTCTAAATGGGTATCACCCACAAGGTCTTAAATTAGACCGATGGGTTAAACCCATGTCAGAAGATCCTCTCCACTTCCCGCCAGTCTGCTGTCGAAATTCATTCAATCAGAACTATCTAAGGCGTATTGTGGTTTTCTAAATTCAAACAATTTTAGGTTCAAGGTGGCAGACAGCATAAAACTGATACTCATACTTAAAAAAAATTCAAGAAAAAATGAAAGTTAAGGAAAAAAACGAAGAAAAGAAAGTATGATAAGTCTCGAACCTGGGACCTCGAAGACAGGAGTCACATGCACTGCCACTGCAACAAACCCTCACTAACGACACATGCGCCATGAATAACTGTATGACACAACTTAGAGAATGCATGTAATACACATCTTAGAGAAAAGACTGGCGGAAGGTGGTGAAAGTCTTCTGACATACGTTTTACACATCGGTCTAAATTTAGACATTATGAGTAAGGCAATACCCATTTAGAATACTATAAAATATTGTATGGGCGCAGAAAGGTCAAAAAATGACCGCATTTTAAAACTAATCATGTACACGAAAAAAATAACTGGATGCCGATTGGTTAAGAACAGTGCAATTATTTTTTTTATTTTTCTGTACAAAAAATGTAATTCTGTGCAATTACAAACTCAAATTCTCAAATTTGATTTGATAAGATACAATAAGAATTCAATAAACCAAGCATAATACGGTTGTTTTTATGAGACCAGTGGAGGTAAATTCAAACAAAATCTTAAAAACAATTCGCGAATGATAAACATTCAGCATATGAAATAAAAATTTCAAAAGTCCAACACAAAGGGAAGATAACGCAGATGGATTCAATCCTGTAAAAGCTACTCTTAATTTACTTTTTTATGTATATGATTAGCAAGTAATCATTCTATTTCTTGTTCAGTTTGGAATTAATTTTTAGTCGAATGTTTTTCAAAGTTTAGTCGGTTTTAAGATAGGTCTAAGTACATTGGAAACTACTTGTGTTTTAATGCCTTTATCTTGCAAAGTCGTAAACGGGGTACCAAGCAGTTCTTATATTGAGTACAATTACCAAAACGTTTCTGATTTATGCCATATTTAAACATACGGAGTTCGTTTATCCAGCTGAACAAGCAGACATCAACGCTTTTCACAATTCCCGCGACGCCTTCTAGATGGTGCCTTTTAACAAACAAGACAACGCGTGCTGATTGGCTAAACTCCGACACAAAATAAGCATCCAGTCGCCTGCTGTGCAGGCTCACTGAGGAATGTGTCTTATTGCAGACTACTCTCTGCTTCCGTTACACATTTGTAGCACAAAATAGGACAAATAAACTACAGTACATAGGATCATAAAATAACAGAAATTGTATTTGAACTGAACAATTCATTAACACTGTAAATATATTAGATTTGTAAATATATGGAACTTGTATCATCCTTTGCACAACTGCTAGTTTTTTATCATATTGAAAATAAAGGAATCATGACCATTTACAACTT
Source organism: Parazoanthus swiftii (assembly GCA_025403585.1). Lineage (NCBI taxonomy): Eukaryota > Metazoa > Cnidaria > Anthozoa > Zoantharia > Parazoanthidae > Parazoanthus > Parazoanthus swiftii. Next base: position 7,963 of record JAOBYE010335763.1, on the reverse strand, counting down.
TGTTTTTAGCAAAAACTGGTTGGAACGATCGGTGTATAACTAATAAACACATTAACCATTAGCAAATGATAAAATGGTTTGTAAAACGGTTGTTTGGAAACACGATTCTTTAAACTAGAAAACCTTTTGCTCCTCAACGCGCTATTTATGAAACTTTCTTAGACTCGTTATCAATTTGCGGCGTATTAAGGCCTGGCTAAACTAGGATACATGTAGCGCGCTATATTGTAGCCAAAATGTCGCCACCATGTATCCTAGGGTGGCTAAACATGCAAGCTACAACCGAGCGACTTTGCATACATGTAGCGGACACAAAAAATGTTTCTGATGTTTCCCAGAAACATTTTTTGTGTCTCGGCTACAAATTTTGTCACGCGCTACAATGTTTCCGAGGTGGCTAAACTGAGAAACATTCAGGATACACGTAGCGAGCGACAATGTAGCGCGCTACATGTATCCTAGTTTAGCCAGGCCTTTACTTCTCACATTTTTGAAAACCCAGGGGGAGGTAGACATCAACTAGCTATTCGCTTCCTTTCCCCTCAAAACTCCGATACTCGGTCCCAAGCTCCCCACGGAATCAGTGAACAGTTTCCATTCGTACATTTCAGACATATCTCTACCAATTAAACGTTACAAGTCCCAAGCAATGGCACGGATTGACTTTTCGATGCTCATAAGTTAATACCCAACTACTTAAACACGGGTTCCCGCCTACTCTGACGAAGGGCTAACGTTCGAAAAGGCAGCTTTACACCAAACCTTAGGCGAAAAACATACCCTTGTTGATCAAAACTCACTTTCAGTTTACTCGCCAATACAGCAAAAACAGTTTCTTTCAAAACTAGTTCTCCAGTTTATCTCATTGAATGATCACTTTGTACCAATAAGGAAAACAATTTCCTCTATTGAGGAAAATAGGATGGGGTAGGGTTACACGTTCAACATTGTTCTTAAAATTAATTTCTTATGGTGGATTAACCCCATAAGGGAGCCAAAACCTAATTGCATTCAAGTTTTGTTATACCGGAGTAATTTCATTTCAGTTTACTGTATCGGGCTAATTAAGTCTATCTTCTTGAACGAAATATTGTGCGAGCTCATCTCATTACTCATATTCGTTATTGTACGGAACTGCACAGTACAAAGAGGATATTGCATGGGGCGCGAATTTTGAGATACGGATCTTATTTTAATTTCCTGCAGTAAAGACAAGGTTTTGATTTGCGATCAGGCGCAACGAGTGAGTATTAAACTGCTGAATCGTAAACAAGAAAAAATAAAATGAAAGTTTTGAATCAGGAATCCGTGTAATTGTCTTTATACTTCTTTTTTTTCTTTGTTGATTAAGTATTGAATAGACGTGGCCTAATCTAGATCCCAGGAAAAAGGAATGGATAAAAAAAAATAATAAAAGTAAAAGGCAAAATAATATAGTGGTCTTTCTAAATTAGTACATGTACTGATCGGCGATGCAATTTTCTCTTTCGTAAACGGTCGATGCCATTTTGAACAACAGTCTATTGCCGTTTTCAAGATGAAGACAAAGTCGTGATCGCGGAAATACAACTAATATTAACCCTGACTTAACTCTAACCCTAATTCAAACCAAAACTAACTCTAAAAGAAGATACTAAATGAAATTAAGGTAGACTAAAAGTTGAGTAAGAAAAGCATAAGGACTACCGTGTTTTGATCCCCTGACAATTATCATTCCAGTCTCTTACACTACCACTACGCCAACAACTAGAATCATTACCATTCATAATTTTTTACCCTATATATCTTAAAAATGACATCGACTGTTATACTTGGTATCACCCGTTTACGAAAGGGAACTGGCACCGGCAAGTTCGTAAAAGGCATTAAGAGTTGTGGCCTGTACGACAAAACAAAAACTGAACAGGAACTTTTGGAAAATATTTTGAAAACTTTACAAATAATTTTGAGGTTATGGAAGATATCTTACTAGGGTCCAGGATGGAGATTTGTGTGTTTAGGAGTGGTTTACTTTCCATTGTAAAGAACATTCGAGTCCATATAAGAACCACTTATATTCGTATAAATGTGCAACATACTTTGAGATTCGGCAACAGAAAAAGTCAACACTAGTCTTGTGGTTTGCCGTTTGTTATAAGATTATTATTATTATTATTTTGGCAAAGCATCAGTAATCAATTTTTTGTTTGAGCTAGATTCAGCTATTTTAAAACAAGATATTACGATATCAAGTTGTGTTTTATTTACAGTTTCCTTTTATTTCAGTACAAAAATATACAAAATTACTCCCTGTAAACTATATACATGTAGTTTCATTTGCTATGCATTTGCATTATATGAAAAAAAAAAAATGTTTCGCTCAACAGTTTGTATTTTTTTGTTAAAAAATAGGTTATGTAAATGCATTGATACAAAATGTGTCAGCCAAAATTTCTACAAAAATACAAAAAAGGTCTTTCGGCTTTAAAAGCGCAGGAATTTTAAAATTTTAGATGTTGATATATCTATATAGTTCTGTGCTACTGTTGAGTTCGATTTTTGAAAAAAAATAGTAAGAAATAAGGCTTATCAACTGAGTAGAGAAGTCAACAGTAAGGGGGCCCAAAGGACATTAGCAGGGCTTTAACTCCCTTATCAATGATGTTCTAGTTTAAATTTATTAGGAAACGCAGCACTGTTGGTTCTTTGGCTGGTAAAGCCCCTGTAAACCATTCATTGAGTTCGTCTTAGGAGCTCGGATGAGAGGGCGAGAACCGCAGTCTCCGGTGGTGAAGTTCCCAACCAAACTCACTCCAACCAAGAAAACAAAGATTTTCTTTGGCCCTAAAAGAAAACGAACCAATATAAAAAGACGTTATTACGTTACAAAGATATAACAACAGCTGAAAGGAATTGAGATAAATTTTTGTTGTTGAGAGAAGATAGAAAAACACTACCACCGAGGATTGTCTTTGAAAAAATGAAAGCTTGTTCGCATTAAAGAATAAACGTAAACATTTTGAACAAAGTCAATCGCACAAATGCTGAAGGCGTGTAAAATTGTAACCTCAGAAAACAAAACAGCTCTTCTTACCGCTTCTCACTGCATTTGTCGCTGCGTGAAACGTGAAAGCAAAATCTATGGTTGGAATTTTGCTTCGCGTTTCTGTCAATCAAACTTGAATGAGTGTCTGAAGACAAAAGCAGCCCGTAAGGAAGAGATCTTCCGGAAAAAGTGACAGCGGGGTATCAGGAAACCTTTTCTTAGCACTGTTTCTAGGGGTATAATTTCTTGTAGTTTAGTACTTGTTAGGCATCATTTTGATACCACTTCAATGTTTGTAAGAAAATATAGTTGAGAATTTATAAAGTTTGTTGGAGAGCTGTTTTAAAAATCTGCTGTTCTCTGATATGTGGTAGTGTTCCTTACCCGAGCCGCCTCCTCGTCTTCTGTTCCTCTCAATTTCCGTCTGAAGTGTCGTACGACTATTACGATGGTACCAAGAAGTACTGCGCTACTCACAAACACAACGGCTATGAACGCTCCCATACCGGCTGACAATGTTGCCGACTTCACGCTGTTCAGCAACAGATGGTTTTCTGCAGCAAACATATGAAAGTTAACCAGAATATTTTATTTGTGCTTACTTAGACCCTAACTTAACTCTTTTCCTAATCCTCAACCCCTTATCAACAAGATTTAACTTTGGGTTTAGGGTTAGGGTTTAGGGTTAATGTAAAACATTCACATGGAAACCACTACTACGAAATCTACCTTAAATTTTTAATTGCGCCATGTTTTTTCGAAAGTTGCGCGATAACTTTTTAACAGTTTTGCTATTTAAAAAATAAAACAGGAAATGTACTTGACAGCTTATTCCTTACCGGCACACGTTCTGTTGTCACGTGACAGGATGAATCCGTTAAGACACGCGCAGTTGTACCCTCCCAAGGTGTTGTTACATAGTTGAGCACAACCGTGGTATGGGCCCACACACTCGTCTATGTCTGGGCAGGAAGAAATCAAATTATACGTTAGGATTCCTCAAACAGATCTTTGGTTGTGTAAGAGGACAAGAAGCTGCTTAAGTTCGATTGCCAACGCCACTTCAAACCACAGCCGCAACTGAGATCGTGATACAAAATTAACTACCAACACGGATTACACGTACACAGCTGTTTATACATGGAAACGTATTAAGGAATCTTAAAGAGGTGAAGTACTTTAAAGGTCAAAGAACGCAAGCCTGAACGCTGTTTTGTAGTTTAAGTATTCAGTTTAGATTTGAATAATGCATGTAAAAGGTTTTCACGATAGTTTTAGCAGGACTCAACGGAAGAGTTCATACTTGTATAAATGAATGTGGATAAATAATGGTTACGTATGTTTAGTGAATCGATTTAGCAACACTTAAGCTCTTATTGTTGTTACCTTCGCATGTCATTCGGTCGTGAA
>JAOBYE010335652.1:0-10834 GCA_025403585.1 Parazoanthus swiftii | reverse complement strand
GATGGGGTGCAAATTTCGTAAACTTGGACTCTTCAAAGCCAAATTTATTGGCCAAACATACTTAAGGCCGTTTTTTTAGTCGTTTCGATTTACGGTAACACCAACTGTTACGATAAACTTACTCTGGCTTCTTCATCGTCTTATTAAACCTCCAAATGCGGACCTTTTTGGGTTCGTGGGGGATGGTAAGCACCCCGCGCACCCCCCTGCCTACGGGCTTGTATCCTTTCAACTGATTTTGTGATACCTTTATGAAATTGTTCTCTATATTGTAGTAGTTTCTCGCAATAATCATGAAAATACAACGAAACGGATTTGTTTGATCGAATCCAGTTACCCAGGGCCGAGGCCTTGGCTCTGCTTTACCCAGCCCGTTGACAAGCCTTCTTCAAATATTTTTTTCTTGCTCTTATTGATTTTTCCTTCGCAACAATGAATTGGTATTGTACTCATATTCATAACAAAATGCCATTAATGGCTAAATTGTACTAATAGTTAAATATTTAAAATTTTGGAACACACTATAACGTTCTCGACTAAGTGCCATCTTCAGGTGTATGAAATGTTGGAAATCATTGCATGTAGTTTATACGAGTCAGACTAGTCTTTTAAAATTGGTACTTTGTTTAATGATAGTGAATCCCACGAAGTTCTTCGTGTAACACGAATTCGTTCATACATTCAATTTTACAGCGATCGTTACAAGAAAATGGTTTCAAGTCTACAGAGGTAACTAGGAGTTTTTCTGGTTGTTTTCTAGATTTACTGTAAAGCTTTGGGCTCTAAAGACAAGTGATTTTGCTATATCGAAACTTTTTGTATTTGACAACTAGTTTAAAGATGTAGTTATCGATGACTCTTACAAATCGATATAGCTTTTCCACTAAAAATTGTGAGTCGGTGAAATTAATATCCCAAATTGAATAAAACGTTGTTATTATTGTTGTTGGTGGTGTTTGTAGCGTTGTGATTTTGTCAGTGGTTGTTACTGGTCATTCTGGAAGCATGCATTGCGCGACGAGCCGAAAGAACGGCTGCGAGGGAGACTACTGGCAAAGAGGCAATCGGGCAAACTCACGATCAGTAGTTTAATCAATTAGTAAGTTAACTCAGTCAATTCGATCATTGGTTCAGTTTTTTGTACTATTGATGACCCCTTGTCTGTTTGTGCTCCAAAGCCTTGGAAGAGTCTCCCGATAAACGTCCGAAACAGTGAGAGCGTGAATGTTTTAAAAACATTTTGGTTTTTTAGATAATATTTTGAATAATGTATTAATCCTTCGCAATCCATTTTCACTTTCTGTTAAGTGTCTTTGATTTCAATAAGAAAAAGGAAATGCAAATTCTGTAATTGTATAGTGTTCTTGTTATTATTATTAATACTGTTATTGTTAATAGTAATAATAATATTATTGTTATTACTAGTACTGAATTATCACCATTGTTAACTTTTAGTGCTGATTTTACTGTTTTGGTGCTGCGATAATTTTCCTAAAAAAGCTTTACCCGTAAAGGGAAAATCACCAAATACAAGAACGAAAAGGCAATCCCTGTGGGTATCCCGAAGGCCAAACTGCTCTACAACTATTTAATGTATAATGTAACATCAGTCTATCCTATCCACAGGCTCTTCAAGCGGCCATCAAGACTCTTAAAACATCAATACGGAAGCGAAGAGAAAAGCTAGTGGCGATGCAAACAGCAGCAGAATTGGACTCTGCAGTAAGTGCATGTGATTAGAGCTTTGGCTGAACGAAAGTTTTGCCAAGTCTAAATGAAAGATAGCTCAAACCTGCGTTTAAACTCATTGGGACTTAATTCATACATGTAGTTGGCTAAATGGACTCGCCAGTTCGTTTTAAGACCTGTGATTGTTATAAAATTGTTTGCTGTTGTTCTCAAAACACATTTATCGCTGCCGTTCTTAATGTTTGTAGCAGATTTTCTCAAATTAAAGTTGGCCCGCAGAATTCGTTCTGTAGTAGAATTGTGCTTTTTAAATGGAATTGTCTTTATTGTTAATAAAAAATGAAACAATCGCCTCTCAACGGTTTCTCTGAACAAACGTGTTACAATAAGGACGCCTTGCATCTGTCACATTTGGCTCCCAGCCGGAATAATACACAGTAGAGTGCGCGGACAACTTTTAAGACTGGTTTCGGCTAGACTATTCCTGCTTATGGACTAGACGCACTCAGTTCTGCCGTGCGGCGAGCAAAAGCGCTAGAATTTGGTGAATCATGGTGGGAAAGTATTCACGCGCGCGCTCTGCCAACAATGGCTAGAACCAGTTACATAGAAACCTTTATTTGTTCTGGTCAGGGTAGTCCTTACAAATTCAAATATAGAAACTGTTATCAATTGAAGCCCTGAACCAGTTCTCTCGAGCTACTAGGCCCAACAAATGCCCGGAAGCGCTCTAACAGTATACTTTGGGTTTTGAAATACCAAGGAAAAAGACGAGACAGCAGCCATTCCAACGTCCGAATCCCAAGGTCCTTCCTCCCGGAAGAGACATAGGCCGTCTAAAGACTCCGCAGATGACAAGCCTCAGCAGCAGGGAGCAGGAAATAGGCGGACAAAGGAGGAGAAAAAGCAAGAACAGCGAAAGAGCGCGGAGGAACAACAGAGAGATGAGACATTCAAGAAATGGTTGTCTGGACTTCATAAGAGAAGAGAGGTTTGTGCACACACGAAGCTTTTTCTTGAAGATGAAGACTTTACCACTTGTTTGCCCTTTATTAGATTTTGAAGATTTTGCAAAAAAGAATGTTTAATAAGTACTAACAGCAAATAATCGAAGTAAAAGCCATCAGTTATCAAATGTTCTACGACCCGAGCTTTTTCTGCACACAAACCACAATGTCGACGTGTCTTTCGTAAAAGTGTCTCTTATTAGCAGCTAATAGAAAACTCTATTACCCCCCTCCCCCTTCAGTTTCCTCCTCTCCTCAAGACCGGAGTTCAACACTAGTCACTTATCCATGCGCCAGCCGTTACCACCCCTCCCCCCCTCCGTGACGCTCACAACCCCATCTTGTCAAAACATTCTGTCTCCTCATCACTTCAGTTACCACTGCTAACTTCTAGTAGAAATCGTGGAAGACGGGCATAGCGCCAGCTACGCGGGGAAGAGTTTTCCAGACGATTACCCCTCCCCCTCCTTAACTCTTCTCTCTTTGAGACAAACTCTCGGCCACATGTCACTTTTCACTGCTAACTTCTAGTTTAACGCTCGGTTTTGCTGTTTCAGGAAATCGTTGGGAGACGAGCACAGCGCCAGCTACGTAGGCAAGAGCTCAACACCAGACGTAGTCAGGCATCCATGCAGCGCATGAGGATCCTGTCACAGCTGGCATATGATCCAAATGGTTAGGGAGATTCTGTTTGTGCTTTTTATTAACCAAGATTAAGTGTAGTAGCAGTTAAAACCGTGAAAAGAGCGTGGTTGTGAGTGCTGAAACAAAAAAAATTGAGAACAGTCTAACAGTAAAGGTGCATTTATTTAGTAGCTGGTGTAAAGTTCCTTGTTTCCTGTTACATAGACGTACATAATTCTGTTCTTGTACATAGAAAATGTTTAGGTCATTTTCAAGCCCTCCCTTTCCTCTAATTTGTCACATCTTACGCGGGAAGGTTTTAGTAGTTCTGCAAGAGCATTCTATTACCTGTTAATTAGTGAACACGTATTTTGACGTCCATTTCAATTTAACCCTTTTGGATATTTCTGCAGCGTAAGTTTTGTCTTAAAAACAGAAATTTTGAGGTTCGTTTTCAACAATTCACCATTTTCTATTTTTCGTTTTGAAGTAAAAACGTTGGGCACGAGAAACAGGTTTTTATAGATCGTATTATTTGTTTATAAATAGATTTTTATTCAACTATATAATTGTTTATAATAAGCACGTTTTGTGGCCAACTTAGTTTAATTGACATGACTACGGAATAAATGCTGGCAAATACAAGTTTATGAAGGTGACATCATTTCTTTGAGTATGGTAACCAAGGAAATAAATTAGGAAGCACGTGATCCCTCTCAATTTAAAGTTCAAAAGACTGCAAAACAGGGCGAAACAGACGAGCCATATTGAAAGTAATTCGGGAGGGGTTTCAAATGACCCCCTCCCCTCCTTCAAGCTCTCCTGTTTGTCCAGATGGCCCAGGCTTTTAGTATTACTGCATCTACATGGTACACAATGCACAAACACGTAGACGCACACGATGGCATGATCAAATTGTTGTTGACGTTTCTGTCTAGTGCGTGACGACGGGACCACCAGGAGTACCCACAAGAAACCGAAAGAGGATACGTTCGGTCAGAATGACGAAGATTGGATGGTTTACCGAGCCATTGTGCGTATACATGAATCAAACTATATACATTGGTAGACTATACTACGACACAACTACATGGTTATCAAACTACAATGACTACATGTATACTACAACATAACTAGATTGTTTATCGAGCCATTATGCGTTTTTTTCAAACTATATAGACTCTAGATGGTTATCAAGTACAATGACTATACTACGACATAACTAGATTGTTTATCGAGCCACTGTGAGTTTTTGTCAAACTATATAGACTCTAGATGATTTTCAAACTACAATGACTATACTACGACATACCTAGTTGGTTTATCGAGCCACTGTGAGTATTCTTGAATCAAACTATATATATTGTAGACTATATTATGACACGACTACATGGTTATCAAACTACAATGACTATACTACGACATAACTAGATGGTTTATCGAGCCATTGTGAGTTTTTGTCAAACTATATAGACTCTAGATGGTTATCAAACTGCAACGACTATACTACGACATAACTAGATTGTTTACTGAGCCGTATTTACCAAACTATACAAACTATGCTACGACGCAACTAGTTGGTTTATCGAACCATTGTGAGTTTGATCAACTATATAGACATTGTAAAGAAGTGAGGGAGAGCTAGTGAACACTGTTGCTGAACAAGCCATGGCTCACAGAGTTCGAGCGAACTCTTAAAGCTAAGGAAAAATCCAGAGAAAAATATTTAAAGGGAACCTCATAACCCTGTCTGACCCCCCTCGCTGAATTCCTGGATCCACAGGAAAGTATATACGTATGGCAGCGAGTACATAACTGTTAGTCATAAGGCCTATAAATATCGGTCTTATGATACGCACCTCGTGATATTCCTTTCTTGCTAACCCATACAACGCAGTTCCCTTGCTTGGGATGGTTAGGGTTTATAATAGTAAGTGGAATTTGGATAGTATTGTTGTCATTGACTGAGGATACAATATACGTAGAAGCTTAAGTGACCCATCAATGTCATCTCACTATCGGTACAGAACAAGGATGCTGGAGAGTCGGACAGCGAGAAAGAACAAGAAGAAATGAATGAGCTGGAAAACCTACTGAAGAAACATGACCCATCTTTCGCAAAGTATGTGTTAGACATGACAGCTATGTTCAGCAGCTAACAACAACAAAACTTTTTTTTCCAGAATACTGTTTTTTGTTATTTGTTTTTCTTTATAGGAAATATAGTCGTATTTCTCTCATTCATAAGAAAGCTAAATGAAAGTTGAGTTATTACGTGATTTTCTCACGTGCGTTTTTTTTTCTCCACTGTACCTGTACTACAGCTAAATCCTTTCCTGGACCCAGTTGTTTTTGTAACACCGACGCTTATCTCTAGCGCTAGCTTTGCAAATGCTAAGCGGATGAGAAAATCTGTCCCTCCTCCAATCACAGAGACACTTAGGGTGGCAACTGATGGTGAGCGATGGCAAACAATGTTGATCGTTAGAATAATTCTTAAATGCGTCGTGTTCTTGTTTTCCAGAGATAAAGGTGAAGACAAGGGGACAATGGACCTAGCTGAGTACTACCAACTGCATCTTGGCGTCGAGCGAATCAGGTGTCAGTTTCGTACCTCGTTATTTGTTCAAGAAGAAATCAACGAAAAGTAACTGTGACTCAGACAAAAACCTGCTACGTTTTGAAAACGTTAATTTTCTCTCTAAGCCTTACTTAAAAAACGGCAAACACGCCGTTATCGGTATTTACTACTGAGAAAACACGTCAAAGTTTTTAATGTTGTTGATTTTGCTACAACGTGTTGCTATAAGCTTCCGTCTGACAAATCACGGATCAATTTTGAAATATAGAAGGAATGTGAAAAATTGAGGAAAACGTTTGTTAGTTTTTTTGTGGATCAAAAGATCACCTCTCTCGAAATAGAAGACCTTATTTCACAAAGCTGCCTTCTTCTAATTCTTCTAACATTTGAAATATTTATCGTTGACCAAAATGGAGTTGTCAAACAAATTTGTAACATAATGAACCAAAAATGCCCTAAATGCGATAGTCCAAAAAAGAGAAACCACCGTTTTCTCGTTCTGTTTTGGGAAGCTATATCAGACAATTCAAGTCCGATAAGTAACTCGGCTGCGTCTTGGTTTAAGTTCACATCAGTGTTTGACGTTTGATATGTTGGATTACGTAACAAACAGAAACAGACCACGTTTCTTGAATTTGGGGTGACTTAGATTAGGAACTTTACAATGATCACAAATCTAGTTCAATTTTCATCCAACCACTTGCTCTGTGTCATACGACAAGAAAGTACGTAACATTCCGGCCTCATGCGTCCGTTTATACTTGTACATAGAGTTCCTGAGATCGTCTTTCAACCATCGCTGTTGGGAATAGAGCAAGCTGGGGTTGTTGAAACAATGGGATTCATTCTGAACCATTATCCCGCCGAATTGCAAACGTCATTGGTTCAGGTATGGCTAATACTATCGCACCACTGGTTTTATTATTGCACAGCCCTTAAGGTTTTTATCGCTCTAATGTTTATTTGGGGTTGCCGTCAGTCTATTCTTTTTCAAATCGGGGCTCCCAAACGGTCCTTAAAAATTCTAAAATTCCTTGAATTTGGAAAAGAATTAGTCTTGGGAAATCCTTGAGAACCAGCAGAGAACCTTGAAATCCTTGAATTGCCAGGCGTCTTTACTACCCCAAAAAATTAACTAGTTTTTTTTTCTAATTTTTGAAAAAAAGTATGCAAAATTTAAAGTTTTAGTTAGAAAGTACTTGCATGAGATCTATGTTTACTTGAGGGTGGCAACCTTGTTCAATGATGTGTTTTCAAGCGGTCGGTTTACATGTCGACAGAGCTCTGAATCTTTGTTCTAAACACGCAGTTGGTTTATTTTTAACATGAAAGCAGGAGCGGTTCCAATTTACCGGTAGTTGTAGTGGTCATCTGCGGAATCTTGTAAAATGTGCTTTTTACCTCAAATATGATGTGCTTGTTCCATTAAGTTTAACATAAAGTGTTTGTCATTGGAGGTTCTACATGATTTGCAAAGCAAACGTTCTTTGTACCTCACGTTACATGTGCTTGTTCTGTTTGCAGGATTTTGTTGTCACTGGAGTTAGTACAAAATTTGCAAACAGAATTTTCTTGGTACCTTACGTTTCATGTGCTTGTTCTGCTTGCAGAATTGGTTGTCACTGGAAGTAACACGAAACTTGCAAACAAACGTTTCTTGGTACCTCACGTTTTATGTGCTTGTTCTATTTGCAGAATGTGTTTGTCACTGGAGGAAATACCAAATTTATAAACTTTAAAGAACGGCTAGAAAGAGAGCTGTTAGCTATACGACCTTTCCAGTCCACATTTCGAGTCCAATCTGCAGGTATTAAGTCTTCAGTTGTATCGCGACTTCATCAAGTCCAAACTTTAGTGCTTATAACTACTCGTTGCAAAATTATAACATTGATATCACAGTACTCAATTAGGTCATTACAATAGGACGATAGATTATCGTGATCTATTGAGTTCATTTACGTTGTCATCAATCTGCGGGCATCGCCTGCCCAGATTGTGGACGCATTTGTGCTATAGTTAGTTCGGGCTGCGCTTCCTTCGACGACGTCACTGAGGTCGTCATCGCACAGCGATGTTCTCCGATAGTGGCATGTCTTTATAGGCAGATTCATTGTTTACAATTTGCCTCATTAGCATAATGTTAAGGATCATTCTACCTTATACGTTTGTTGTCTAAAACAATTATATTGTATTATTTCAGTTTGCAGAGTTCTTCAGAATTTTCGATTTTTTTAAATTGTCTAGTAGAATACATGGCCTCCACTTTTAGTTTGTCTAAGCAAAATTACTGTTTTATAAAAGTTTGTTATATTTTTTTTCTTATATCACTACTATTTAAACTTAGCGTAGACCGGCAGTAACAGGATCCTTGTTAAGGTCAACCCCCCCCCCCCTCCCCCACTCCCACCATTCATTAGATCTTAATGTACAAGGGAATCGCGCAACACACTGCAGCTAAAGCTATTTTTTAAGCCTGAAAAACATTTTTTTCAGGGGATCCTGTGTTGGATGCGTGGTGTGGAGCGAGGAAATGGATTAAGTCGGTGTCAGACCTCTCTGCTGTCAGTATTAGCCGCCAAGAGTACGATGAGCTGGGCGGGGAGTATTTTAAAGAACACTTTGCTTCTAACTTATGTGTCCCGACACCCACAAACTCTGCGACGTAGCAACAGGTGCACAAACAACTTGGACAAATGGTGATTTTAACCACCATCTTTAACACAAAAGATAAATTGCTCTCCGAAAACAGATTTTAATCCAACTTGTGCACAGGGGTGCCTTCACGTTTCGCGACGTGGAAACAGTTGTTCTTCACATTGTCAGCATCCAGCTGTACAAAACAAATGGTGCTTTTAGTAACAATCTTGAGCACATAGGAAATGGATGTAATAGTAGGGCCATTGCAAAACTATAACTACCAGAATGCTTTACGATTTATTTTTTTCCTTATTTTTTTTATTCCCTCGTGTGGATTGTAGAACAATTGACACTAATTTTATTTATTTACTAAAGAAAGAGAGAAAAATCTTTTGGTAGTTGTAGTGTGGCACCATTATGCAAATGTCATTTTAGTCATTCAAAAACTTGTGTACAGCAGTTCCTTCCAAGTTACCGACGTATAAACAGCTGTTTTATTTATTGGCAGCATCCAGCTGCACAAACAAGCGAGAAAATGGTGCTTTTAACAACCAACTTGAGCATGCAGAAAATTCATAAAATACTGAGTTTTCAGTCCAACTTGTTTACCCAGATACTCTTAAACGGTGCGACGTAGAAATATTTATTTTGTGTATTGTCACCATCCAGCAGCACAAACAAGTCAAACAATTAGTGCTTTTAGTTACCGCTTAGCGCATACGGAACACGGGGATAATTACCCCATCCACTTAACATCGACACTTTCAAGTTCAGCAACGTGGTCTCGATATTTAGCAGCACAAAAAAGCTAGACCAAAGACACTTTTACAGGCCATGCGTATAGTAATACAACTATCTAAAACGTTTTACCTGTAAAAAATAGAAATGCCCAGGTCTCAAAGTATGCTGAGAGCGCTAATTTCGCAATTTGCCTACTCGGTTTTTTGCGTAGTTAATCATTCTGGGACCGCTTTTTCGAAAGCTGGTTTAATTTTACCTAGGATTAGGCGAAACTTTAAGTTAAATTTCTTTATCCGAGGAAACAAAATCCAGTCTTTGTTTAGAATTGCTGAAACACTCCGAGTAGACACAAAACCAGTTTGACAACCCAAACCAATCTAAAATGAAATAAGTCCAGGTTAAAAGTTTATCCCTGGCTTTTCGAAAAATCAGGCCCAGGGATTGGCCCAGGGCGTTCGGACGGCTTTTCACGTGCTTGGAGTTAGCCAATCAGCGCACACAGTCTTGCTTGATCAAAAGGCGTCACAAGATTATTAACCCGCCGTGTTTAACTCGTTTCGTCGAAGAAACGAATTCAATAAAAACATGTAAAACAAAGGTTATTGATAATTATTTTCAGTCGGTACCCTTCGAAGATGGAAAGTTTTGAATCTACTAAACACTTTCAAAAACGAGTGAAATTTCGAAACGGCGGCCATTTTAAGACCACTGCGCGCGCAAGGTTTCTAGTCCGATTTAGTTTTGTTTTCAATTTATAGTTATTTAGTTCAGTTGCTTGAGGACAAGAACTCTTTCAATCGAAAAAGTTTCTATTTCACTGTTTTGTAAACGTTGGATTGTTTACATTTTAATTTGACCCAACTACACTTCCCTAATGCAAGGGTATCACGTATTTTGAAAATGTACTACCAATCGTCTTGGCGCAGATATATTTTTCAGAAAGTTATTGAACATTTTAGTAAACAGCCGTATGAACATTTTTCTGCAAATAGTTAAAAAATCCTATGACATAAGAAAATAGAAAATTCCATCAGCTATTTTAAGTTATACTTAGTGGCAGCAAAATTTTTGATCAATAGAAAGTGATGGAAAACCAACATTTTTCATGCGGCGACCCAAACGTTGTGTTATGTTGTATTAAACTAGGGTAGTTCAGCCAGGCGTTCGAAACGGAGCACGTGGCAGGATCAATCGCTTTGTGCCCAGGATAGTGGATGGTATGCACTGCGTAAAAACAGGGTTCTCATAACTCTTTTTATGCTAGGTATCACCCTCGTTCTTTAAAACAGCTTTATAGAGAAGGCGGGGAGTAAATCGCCACCTGAATGCAATTCATGTGGAAGTCCTGCGTTTGAATTTTGTCTCGCTGTTCCACTCGTCTTTCTACAATTCCTTTTACAATTTTGCAGTTCTGCCAATTTCGATTACTCCTTACAAAGGAATAACGAATAACATTGAGTGAATAAGATTAATAAGTGATAAAGCCTGGTTTCCATATGATCGCTCACGATCGCCGGATCGCTGAAAATGCTGCCAGCGATCGTCAGCGATTATA